>CM053790.1:52136693-52254193 GCA_028749045.1 Cupressus sempervirens | reverse complement strand
ATTTCCATACATGTATATTCTTTTAAGCCTTTCATGCCCTATGACATTTATAGTGGATGATTGAGCATTCAGAAATGTAATGTATAAACATTGGACTTTTCATTATTATTTTATGTGGATGCAGTATTAGATGGATTCATTAATATTACTTGATTTAGATGTAATTCTACGTTAAGGGATCCTTAAAGAATGTAACCTGTTAAGAATGTTTATGTTTACTTTTAGATGGATATTGCTATTGCTTCTATTACTATGTATAAGTTGTAAATGGATTTACTTTCATGTTTGTTTAAAAAAAAAAAAAGCTACCAAACTTAGTAAAATTTTAGGTTAATTCTTTGGATCGCTTGGCGAGGCGTTACAATCATTTTGATGAATGAATGAGTAGTGTTCTTTCTTTGCCTTCTGGTTAAAGGTATATTAGAAAATTATTTATTTTGAATCAAAAGGAGGGGGTTGTACTCTATTTCAAAATTCAAAGAGCACTTGATAAGATAATTACAAGTGACTCTATTGTTTGTTTCAGGCTTTGTCTTTCTTTTTGGGTATTTGAGAGTCATTTGTGAAGGTATGTTTTTGGAGAGGACAAACCTATTTACCAACACTCTCCATGAGTCAGAAGTGGACTATCATTTCTACCTCTCGCATAGACTCTACCTCTACCTACACTATGACCTCTAATATTTGATCTAGTCTCAGACACCATCCTCATACAAAATCAAAGAAAGAAAGAAAGAAATGCTCACAAAGTCAACAAAGGCATGCTATCTTAAAGCATAATCATAAGAAAATATCTCTAAGATCCAACTCAAGAGTTATTCAAGTTTTTCCTTTTTCTATGTTCTCAAGAAATTGAGTTTGAAATTCAAAATTTTGAAGTTGTAATAGATACACAATACTATTTACATTTTGTTTCAATTTCTAGTTGTCATCTAGTGGTGCTCCAATATACCCAGAGCTCCCAATGTAGAAACTTGGACTCTAATACTAGATGTAATTCCCTACCAAGGAACCCAGCCAAAAGAAATTAACCTAAAGTTTCACTAAATTTGTCAAATATTTTTTTGAAAATATAATACCAATAATAGATAATGTACTAAAAGAAATAAATCACATACATAAAAAATAATTCATAAACAAATTACATCTCTTAAGGGTTCCATGATGTTGAATCAAATACAAAAGTTTTATTAATATTAAATTTGAAACATAATCAACTCTACATCATACAATAATCACAAGCATGAATCTAATAGTATACAATTATGTATAAGATACCACATGGCATAACTATAATGCATAATCATCCATTGTACAAGTCATAGGGTATGAAAATCTCAAATAGTATACATCATGAATAAAATACATCATCTCATAAGATCTCTGATAATCAAATGTAGTACAACAAAATATAACCATCCATCATAAATACAAGATCAAAATGAAAGGAGTCATATGCACAAGTACATGCAACAATGACATCCAGCTGTTAGATCTCAATGGTATAAGATGTACTACCACTCGACCTTGTGGAACCTAAATGGCCCACTCCCACCGTGCTAAGGAGATAATTTCAAGTCCTATACGGATAACAAATCCAATAGTCATAACCAAAATTTAAGTCAAGGAAACTCTGATAACAATCTATCTTAAAGGGTACCAAGACACAAGTGGCATCTAAACCCAGAGGAAACAAAGAAATGTAGGATATCTACTATGTAAGTGAGAAAGTGTCATCACATAAGCCAACTCTAAGGTTACCCTCACAACCTCTCTAGACTCCAGCCCCCTAGTGTCTCTATGCAGCATTTGGTATCCTTTTGTATAGACAAGAAGCACAAACAAGGCAAGGTAGCAACCAAGCATCCTTTCTACTCCCATCCTACTGTATACTAGCACTCAAGGCATGGGCAAGGAAAACATCGATTCTTATTAATTCATTTTAACCCCATTTAATGAAATTTTATCACTTATTAAAACAACTTATAATGGGTTACCAAGGCAACCTCTTTAGGGCCCTGGCTCCCATTGCAAGCCACTTCCCCACAAACACATAGATTACCTACCCTAAGCTCATGAAAAGTAGAACTCATAAAATCACAAATTTTGCCTCAGTCCTATATGAGCAACTGAAAAGTGCCCATAAAAAACTCATAGGTTACAACAAGAAAAACACAATAATCACCTCAATTCTATACAAGCAACTAAAAAGAAACAAAAGATAACTTATCAAAAATCAAAGGTTACACTAGGAAAATCACACCATTTACCTTAGTTCTACACAATCAATTAGAAATCACTAACAAACAAATAATCAAAAACTCATCATAGAGATACATGGATACATCATAATAGCCAAGTATAAAAGATCGTGACCAAAATATAGCCATAACATCATCGTAGAACAAAAACCCCAAAGCCTTTAGTAAACATCCTGACTGGTCAATGTATAAGTCAAACCCAAAACCCAACACAAAGTAAAATGTACATCACAGCAAGTGTAGATTTAAAATTGTTTGGTTTTGAAAACATAAGAGTTTGATTTAAAATAGAGTTCTAGTTTTCATTTTTCAAGTATCAAATTTGGTAAGATTTTCCATTCCACAAGAATCTCAACACTCAACAAATTATTAAAAATCATTTAACTATAAAACCCCATATTTTATATATATATATATATATATATATATATATATATATATATATATATATATATATATATATATATATATATATATATATATGAATTATCATATAATAAAACACAACCTCATTAAAAATAATTTCTTCAATTTTTAAAATAACACAACTAGGTGATAACTATAAAACTAAGGGGGTGGGGGCTGGCGGTGGGGATGGGGGAGGTTATGATCCTTGATTTCCTGTTTAAATTGTTATATTTATTTTTTATAAATAAATAAAAACCACCCTGTACAAAATGATTTTTTTAAAAAAAATTTATTAACAAGAAAACCTAATAAAAATATTAGGATACAATTACCACATTCATTTTTAATTACTTGGTAATTAGTATTATATATTAAATTTGTTTTTTTTTTTCTCACTCGTAGATCTAATAGGGCAACAAAATTGAAACAATCAAATGTAATTCTTAAATTTAGTTACTTTTCTAAACCACATCCCAATTTCAATCAATCCAATTACTAATCACCAAATTTCTCAAACAAGGGTTTCTAATTTTAAATTCATTGACAAACATTCCCAATGAACAGTAAATTTCAACACAAGGGTTTCAACCTGAATAAATTTTGAAAATAGATCAATACAAATATGGAGAAGAGAAAGAAATTTTGAAAGAAAATTAATGTGCAAAACTCAACAAGATCCTATCTCAATCTAATGTTAACTAGATAGACACTTAGAGCTCGCGAGAAATTCTCATTTTCTTGAAAACCCTCTTTCTCAAAATTTGCTCCTCCAAACCTATGTGTGGAGAAATGAGCTCTAATTTCTTTATAAAGAGCCTTCTCCCTTTAGGATTTTGGTCTTGTAATCACACGAACCCTTTTTCTTTTTTCTTTTATTTTATTTTAATTTTATGTCCAAACATTGTGCATTTTAATTAAAATAAACTTTATTAAATTTATTTTTTCTCTCTTTTATTAAATCATAAGACGTCTTTAATAAAATATTTATTAATTAACTAATAATAATATTTAAATTTAATTATAAAAATGAAATTCTTAAAAAAATTAGTATTAAATTAAATAAATATAATTACACCAAAAATTAGAACTTTAATTAAATATTTTAAATTTAATTAATTTCTCAATCAATTAAATATAATTAAAGATTGATTTTTCTTTATAATTTTTCCATTAAAATATATTATTTAATAATATTTTATTTGATTTAATTATAACTAAAAATCACAGTAGAGTCACAAAACTAAATAAGAAAACCCATAATAAAGGACATAGTACTAAAGCAAACTCAAAGGTCAAAATTATGAATTCATGTCACTTGATGAATTTGGAAGATTAAATAACTAAGATACTTTTCCTACTTTCTAGGACAATTGAATTAGGGTTAGGATTTGAGGTCAAGAATTATCTCCTCACTTTTACCATTGAGATACTGTGACAAGGCTCACTCATCCTAGCAATTCAGGGATGTCGATGCCCAGTACCTGCAATCTGTATAAAATTTGAGCATGTACATATACACATTAATCTAAACTAAACATGCAATGGCAAGGAGTGGTGCATTGTGTAGATCCTGACTAGCAGGTGACTATGACTCCCTCCCTCAACCACATCAGAAACATCAAAAATAAGGTAAAATATACATGTACACCATACACATGCAAGTATGGGGCGTGTATCCATAGAACTGCATATAAATCATCCATCTAACTATCATCATGATATAACTAAAATCACTATATACAAGAATCATCATCGAAAGAATAATCATGAACACATGAAATAATTGACTATCAAGTAGCTCCTCACATAAATCAACTGAGTATGAAATAACATCCAAACAAATTAGGTAATCAAGAACCACTAATTAACAAACATAATCATAAAATTAGCCTAAAAGAATCTGGTAATCCATCATGAAAACTATACTAGGGGTAGGCATTACATTGTTCCTCATCTTGTTCTTCTAGTTATCATCAATCACACCATCAAACTTAGGATTGTCTTTCCTATAAATACCCATACTGAATATCCTCACATTGTTAAATTTCTTCTCAAATAAGACTACAAGCTCTTGTAATAATTGTTAGGAATAATGATTCTCACAATACAACTAAGAGGGGGTAGGGTGGCAAGTTAGTTGTGTAAAATAGTTTTTATCTTTACTCTTCTCAACCAAATCCCTAATGAAAGATATAGAAATGCAAAATAGTATGAATAAGATATAAGCCAACATTGTAAGACACAATATTTTTTTTCTTGAGGAAAATCTTGTTAAGGGAAGAACCCCAGTTGGGATGATATCCACATGATTGTTCACTAATATGAAAATGTCTCCGTTAAAAGACTTGGCCCTATTAATAGTTGATGCAAAGTATTTAGTACATTAGTCCCTATTAAAGGATATAAATCTTATTAAAAGGTTCATAACCATATTTGGAGTTTATAGAGAACAAAAAGCTCACTTCCTACACACAATGCTCAAAGGTGAAAGTTAAAAATCCACCTTCATGAGGACTCACTATCTGAATGGATAAAGGTTTTAAATTCACCTTGATGAATCGACTAAATGACAACTTAATTTCTTGTATAGTTTGAATGAAGTGCGCAAGGAATGATTGTATATTCTACTCATACCTCTATGAAATCATCTAATCAATCTTCAACTCTACTCTGATATCCAACATCAAGACTTATAGATATGATCATATTCTATACATTACAACCAAGGTAATTACTTTTCTTTATACAAGACAAAAATAAGCAACTAGGCTGATCTGTTAGGACTTCCCCAATGCACAAATAGTTACTCCATCTAATGCTAAGGCACACACTATACCTAAATTACAAATAAATCACACTTATAAATATCAAAATATATGTTAATATTCATGATCAATATTTATCAATCATTAATACACGTTATACCTTTTAGTCAATTCACATAAAAAAAAATCCAAAGGCTATACCTAAGTGAAAAACACTACATAGACCAAATAAAGCACAAATACCAAACCATGCAGTAGAAAAAGTCTTCTACCATGCCTTATGCTTGCACACAATAATTTTTGATCACTAATAACACACTTTTAAAAAATAGTAACATGCAAGATAGCATTTTTTTGTAATTGGTCTTAAACTAGGCTTCACCAAATCAGCTACAACTCTCTCATAAAAGATCATAAAGATCTATAACCATAGACATAATGTCTACTCTTACTATACTACATAAATCCAATCCTGCATACTTAAGAGCATACTACATGCTCAACTACTTTTGACATCAATGACAAAACCTTTATGTCAACACCTCATATAGAAATAATTCCAACTCAACAATCTCCCTAATGCTCAACATTACTGTGTTACTTGTGTGTATACTTGCATGTGTTATTTTACATATAATTTCAAAAGTTAGCATTGGATGAATGTGATTGAATATTTCATTAAGTAAATCTAATTTAGTTAAATCATTTGGTAACAAATTGATAAATGTTTAAACTTGGTAGATTATCAGTTAAAGAACATCATTCCCTATTAAAGGAAATAACTATTGTTAAAAGGCTCACGACCATGGTAGGATTTGATAAATAATAAAAGGCTCACCACCTGAGAAGATTCCTCAAAGGTTGGAGGCTAAAGCCACCTTCGAGAGGACTCACTTTTCAAAACATGAAAAAGTTAAATCCACCTTTAATGAATCAACTAAGTGAAAACTTAATTACCTTTACAATTCCAATGAAGTATACACTGGATGATTATAGATTCCATTCATACCTTTACTAAAGCATTTGGA
Source organism: Cupressus sempervirens (assembly GCA_028749045.1). Classification (NCBI taxonomy): domain Eukaryota; kingdom Viridiplantae; phylum Streptophyta; class Pinopsida; order Cupressales; family Cupressaceae; genus Cupressus; species Cupressus sempervirens. Next base: position 52,247,731 of record CM053790.1, on the reverse strand, counting down.
TAATCTACAACTCTTCTCTAATAAAATCACACATATAATCACATTCCATAAATTATAACCAAGGATATTAGTTTCCTTTATACAAGACATAAATAAGAAATTAGATCAGGGTACATGTAGGATCATTGTCAGCCAAACTAGGGCCTTAAGTGGCAGTGAAAAACCAACAAATCAAGGTTATGTTAACTTGGCAAATAATTTTAAAGTAGTTATGGGATTTATATCAAAATTTTGTAAGAAAAGAATCTATAGGAAATTGAATGTAATTTCTAAACTTCTAGGCCTTATCTGGAGAAAAAATAATTTGATTTGTCAAAAAATTGGATTTTAGTGCAATACTAGAAAAAATTTTGGGTGAAAATAAAAAGTAGGCGTATGTCTGACTACCTTAATCAAAATCAAATGATAATTTTTTAAGTATAATTATAGATAAAGAAATTACACTCATGGCCGGATGTGATGCATATTTTGGGGTATTTTTATTCCAAATAAATAATTAAATGCGAATTTTCTATTGTAACTTTTCCAGAATTAAAAAACTCTCGTGTCTAACTAGCTTAACTAATTGAAAACTTTACCAATTTTTTTTCCCTTATATTAGGCAAAGCATATAATGTGAGGCAACTTTTGGATTTCAAAAATGTTATACCGTTTGAAAGTTATAACTATTTTTCAATCAGTATGTTAATCAACACTTTACAGACATCTTCATTAAAAATTAATGAATAAATACTTATCAAACTCAGAATTTGACAAAAATTATATTGATGGAATCTTGAGAGTGTTATAAAAAACCCTTTTCATTTCATTGAATTTCAATGAAAATAATATTGTCAGATGGCTAATCAAAGGCTAAATGTTAGTGAAAACTTTCTCAAAAACATTTTTTGAGTTTGACCAAACAAGTTTGGTAAATACCAAGCCTAATCAGGTACCTGATACTAGATCGGGTACTCGATATGAAATTTGGTACTTGAAAAGTGGCAGCTAAAATTATTTCAAAAATTCATAGCCCAATCCAAATTTTGAAAATTTTGGAGGGAAACCAAAATTTGGGAAGTGTGGACATTATTATTAACTATTATTATTATATATGAATATTATTATTATACTTAATATATGATTATTATGATTATTATTCTTAAATATAATATTATCATGCAAAGAATCAAAAGGGCTCATAAACCCTTTCGATGCATTCAAACCAACCAAATAGGTCCCTAGGGGTCCTAGGGTCCCTAGGGATATATGTTGTCATGAAATGCATTGAAAGGGGTCATAGGTTATTGTATGACCCCTTTCAACGCATTCAAACCAACCCTATGACCCCTTTTGACACATTCAAACCAACCAAATGGGTCCCTAGGGGTCCTGGGGCCCCTAGGGACATATGTTGTAATGAAATGCATTGAAAGGGGTCATAAGTTAGCCTATGACCCCTTTCGACACATTTGTCATCAAATGTGTCGAAAGGGGTCATAGATTATCCTATTACCCCTTTCAATGCATTTGAACCAACTAAATAGGTCTCGAGGGGTCCTAGGGCCTCAAGGGACATATCCTATCATCAAATGCATCAAAAGTGGTCATAGGTTATCCTATGACCCCTTTTGATGCATTTGAACCAACAAAATAGGTCCCTAAGGGTCCTAGGGCCCCTAGGGACATATGTTTTAATCAAATGCTTTTGACACATTAGAACCAACAAAATGGGTCTCTAAGGGTGCTAGGGCCCCTAGGGACATATATTGTCATCAATTCGATGCATTCGAACCAACCAAATAGGTCCCTATGGGTCCTAGGGCTCCTATGGACATATGTTGTCATGAAATACATCAAAAGGGGTCATAGGTTATCCTATGACTCCTTTCGACACTTTCAAACCAACCAAATTGGTCCCTAGGGACATATGTTGTCATCACATGCATTGAAAGGGCTCACGAGTTATCTTATGACCACTTTTGATGCATTTGAACCAACCAAATAGGTACCTAAGGGTCCTAGGGCCCCTAGGGACATATGTTGTCATCAAATGTGTCAAAAGAGGTCATAGGTTATCCTATGACCCCTTTCAATGCATTAGAACCAACCAAATAGGTCCCTAGGGGTCCTAAGGCCCATAGGAACATATGTTGTCATCAAATTCATCGAAAGGGGTCATAGGATAACTTATGACCCCTTCCAACGCATTCGATTGAATCATATATAGTATCCTATTAAATATAATAATAATAATAACATATATATATATATATATATATATATATATATATATAGGTCATAAAATAAATAACAATAATAATATATATTACTATACTATATTTAATAATAATAGTAAAAATCATAATAATATCATGTAATAATCATATATAATAATAATAATCATATATAATATCCTATTAAATATTATAATAATAATATATTACTATATTATATTTAATAATAAAAATAATATTCATAATAATAAATATATAAAAATATTATATTTAATAAAATACTAATATATAATAATGTACAAATTTGTTCACATTGTCCACACTTGCTAAATTTTGAATTCCCTCCAAAATTTGGGCATCCATTTTAGGTACCCTATATCATATCGGGTATCCGATTTGGGATCGGATACATGATATGAGATCGGTACCCAAAATACAGGCATACTTTTTCCAAAATATTCTCTGTCACTACAAACCTGACAATCACATTTTTTGTGGGGCATTTTCATAGATTTTGAGAAAAATAATTTCATGGGGCCCATATGATAAAAAAAGGTTCTATAACCTATGATTAGGTGTCTGATATTGTTTTCTAAAATGAGAGTAGTAGTTGTCGAAAGGCTAAATGCAAAAGGAAGGTATTGAATGAAGATATTGCAAGATATAGGGAAAGGGATAGGGTAAATTACCGAAGGAAGAGACAAGGTAGGTTAAATGTGAGTCAAGTTGATGATGTATTGATTGAAGGTGAAATCATAGAGTTAGATAATGAATATGTACAATTGGGGAATGAAAGTGTACCAATTGATAATAATAATGCTGGGATAGAAAATTTAGAGAATGAAAATTTGGAGAATGAAATTATACTAGTTCATAATGTAAATTGTATGATTGGCCATATTGAAAATGACAATGCACAGAAATGTTACATATCTCCTAATTATAATCAACATGAAGGTTCTAGTGTTGGAAATGATTGAAAAGATCATGAATGAAGAATGATGGAACTGATAAAGAATGTTTTCAATCATTGTTTTGTCATTGATGTCAAACTTGCTACTTGTAGGAATGACAATTGCTTAAGTGATCCAAATACTATCAATTGGTTGATTGACAAGGAGGAGGCAATCCATAAGATGTAACTAGAGCACCTAGAGAAAGGTTGAAGTTATGATGTTGTAATGAAGTATAAGGATCAACTAAGCCATTGATGAATTAGTGTATTGATGACATACTCTAAAACACAAGGAATGGACACACCAAGACACATCAAAGATTTAAGATTTAACTAAGTCATTTGTAAAGCCTAACTAAGTTCATTTGAGAGAGCCGAGCAAGCTAGTTAGAGCTGAGAGAATTCTTAGTTGAAGCCGAGCAAGTTCAACTTCAGTGTGTGCCGAGTAACATAGGATTGTTTAGGTGCTGAGTAACATAGGATTGTTCAGGTGTCGAGTAATGTAGGAACTACAAAGGATGTCAAGCAATGCAGAAAACTAACAAGTGCTGAGTAACGTAGGAACCACAGTGGATGTCGAGCAATCTAGAACTAGATAGTGCCAATCATTAGTAAATGTTGTAGAAGCTGAGTAACCTAGTTAATGTCGAGCATCAGTAAACCAATGATGCCGAGTTTCTACCTTATTTGTTAAGACAAAAGATTCACCAGATCAGTAATAATAAGTTTGTTACATTGAATTTTATGAATTAGTTGGATGATAAGGATGATGAGTAGATGTCATAGAATTTTATGTAAACCATGCAAACCAATTCAAGGTGAATGTTGATGGACTTATCAAGAAGTTTATGGAAGAAACAATTTGGAGGGAAAATAATATCATTTTCTTAGATCAAATCAAATTAATGAGTAGGAAGATTTGAGTGGGAAATGAAGAACAAAACTTCTTTATAAGGAGTTAGAGGTTGAAGATCAAATGGGTGAACGAGTTGGTCATCAGTGTGGTCATGCGAAGAAGCCAAGAGAAGGCTAGTGTGAAGTGTCAAGAAGAGGACAAAATGAGGAGTAAGCATAGAGCATCAAGACTTTGAGTTGATCAAGTGACCATAGAGTGCATTGGAATAATGAGTGGAAGAACTCAAGGAGACAGATCTTGAAAGGTGGACAAGCTATCAGCATTGCAAGGAAGAAAAGCCAAGAAAAGAAAAGTACTGAAGAGTGATCTAAAATCTTCAAGGCTAGAGTTGCAATCTTTATCAGGTCAAAACCTTTGTAATACTTTCTTACCATTGTATTAGACATTGAAATCCTACATTGATAGGTTAGCTTAATAGCTAGGTGGATAAGCCTTAGGAAAAGGATAGAAGATCCTCAAGAGAAGGATAAGAGATCCTTAGGAGAAGGATAGAAGATCCTTAGAGAGGGATAAAAGATTCTTTTGAGAAGGTGACTGTAAATCCCATGGAATTGGGTGGTCCTAATAGCTCTATGTAAATCCTTTAATAGGGTGGCATTCTAAGTTGAATGTTATTAAGTACTCTAACAGGGCACACTCCTAACAGGGTGTAGAAATCTTTTAACAGGGTCACATCTTATAGTGTGCAAAGCCTTTAACATGACAGACCTTTAACAGGGTAAACCATTAGAAGTGGTTGAAATCAATTGCGCAATTATTTTGTGGGTGTCATCCCCACCCTAGTTTTACCTTCTTATTCCTCAAGGGTTTCTAGGTTACCAAAATCCTTTGTGTTATGGTGTGATGTATGTTCACTTTTCATAATTGTTTAATGTTTAATTGCATGCATGATAAGAAAGTAAAAAGGCTAGCACTTCTAATTCACCCTCGTTTTAGAAAGAAAATTTTGTATTGGACATTATTGGACCTTGAATAATTGATTCAAACCCCCTCTTAGTTATTCTAAATAATTCTAACAATTGGTATCAGAGCCCACTACCGATTTGTTTCAAGGTACTAGTAGCAGGAAGATCAAGTTGTCTAAGAGAGAAGTTCTCAAGCTAAACAAAGACAAATTTGTTGCATGAAAAATTCTGATGAAGTTGGACCTTTGATCAATAGGTGACTATGCACAGTCCTCAATCACAGTTTATCATGTAGACCCTGCAGGACCCCTCACTGCAGATGACATGAACAAGAAGAAGGAGCGCAACCAAGCGATGTTAGATATTGCTTTAGCACTAAGCTATGCTGAGTATGATGACATCAAAGAATGTGGTACTGCACATTAAATGTGGAAAACATTATCAAGAATCTATGGAGGAGATGATAATGTCAAGAGAGCCAAAAGAGAGAGCCTAAGAGGAAAGTTTGATGACATGAAAATGGAAGAAGGAGAGAATGTTGCTCAATATGGTGCAAGGATGAAAGAAGTGGTAAGTGCCATAAGAAGCCTAAGAGGAAAGTTATCAAATGAAATAGTAAGTACCAAATACTTGAGAACTTTGCTTCCTATCTATGCTATAAGAGTATTAGCCATCCAAGAGCTAAGGTGTGTACCAGGTAACACATTGTCATTTGAAGGAATAATTGGAAGACTCGCTGCCTTTGAGCTATCCAACTTTGACAACTACAAGCTAGAAAACTTTGAATTTGCATTCAAAGCCAAGATGACAATAAAAGACAATGAGGAGGTGCAAACAAAGAAAAATAGTGGAAAAGAAAAGTATGTATCCAATGCCATCAGTACTGATGAAGATGATGTAGACCAATTGGAGGCATGAATAGCGAGAAGATTTCATAGAGGAAGAGGAAAATTCAAAGGTAACCTACCAATCATTTTTTTCAATTGTAATGAAGTTGGTCACATTGCAACCAGATGCACACAAAAGAAAAATTACAAGGATGGAGGCAACTTCAAGAACAAGAAAGAGGAAAACAAGGACTACAGAGGTAAAGGCAAAAGATGTTACATTATTGAAGAAGACTCTAACGAGAATGATGATGAAGTATTCTATATGGCTATGAAAGATGAATCAGATGAAGATGAAGAAACTTCCTTGGTAACCTACATGAACAAGAATAACAAATGGACCATAGACAGTGGATGCTCTCATCACATGACTAGAGATCAAAGTAATTTCATTTCCTTTATTCAATATCAAGGAAATAGTGTTAGATTTGGTAACAATGCACCATGTCAGATGAAAGGGAAAGATAGCATCAAGCTTACTGAAAAGATATCATGCGATAATGCATACTATGTTGAAGGCCTGAATTATAACTTCTTAAGTGTCTCACAGTTAGGCAACATAGGATGCAAGGTTGAATTTGAAAATAGAGTTGCCAAGATCTATGATTCTCAAGGAAGTCTAATAGGAAAAGGTGACCAGACTAGGAGTAATTTGTTCTACCTAGACATTGAAGATGCCTTGTGTCTCATTGTTCAAACTGATGATGTATGGTTATGGCACAAGAGACTATGTCATGTAAATTTTGACAATTTGATAAGCATTAGCAAAATGAAGAAAGTTAGAGGTCTACCAAAGTTGAAGAAGCCTGATAACACCATGTGCAAACAATGCCAAATAGGGAAGATGACCAAGTTAACTTTCAAAAGCAAGGCTTATACTTCTAATGAAGTATTAGAGCTAGTTCATACTGACTTGCGTGGTCCTATTGAAGTGCAAAGCTACAAAGGTGATAGATACATAATGCTATTTGTAGATGACTATTCAAGGATGATGAAAGTCATGTTCCTGAAACAAAAATTAGATGCATTCCAAATGTTCAAATGGTACTTGGTGAGAGTTGAGAAAGAGACTAGGAAGAGCCTAAAATGTCTCAGATCTGATAGAGGAGGTGAATACACATCAATAAAATTTGAAAAATTTTGCAATCAAAGAGGAATCAAAATGCAAACATCAGCACCCAAGACTCCACCTCAGAATGGTATAGCAGAAAGAAGGAATATATCAGTTATTGACTATGCTAGGACCTTAATGATGGAGAAAAATGTTGCACTCAAGTATTGGAAGTTGTAAGTACTGCAGTCTACACACTCAACAGAGTTCAAGTGAAGAAAGGTACAAATGCAACACCTTTTGAATTATGGTTTGGGCATTCTCCTAATGTAAAACATTTCAAAATATTTGGATGCAAATGCTATATATATAAAGAGTCTAGAAATGGAAAGTTTAATGCAAAGAGTGAGGAAGGCACATTTTTTGGTTATTCTACTAGAAGCAAAGCTTATAAGTGCTTGAATGTTAACACTAACAAAGTAGTAGAAAGAAAAAATGTGAAATTTGATGAGCTTGTAGAAGTTCAAAGTGTTGAGAACACCAAGAAAGTAGAAGAATACAAGACCTTTGTATACTTTTATGAAGGTATACCTAATAATGATGAACTTGCAACTTAGAATGACATTCAGCAACGAAATCCAGTATCTGCTGAGTCATAGATAGTGAATGCCGAGCAGTAGACACATTCAAAAGTCAAGTTGCAGAACACAAATAATGTTCATTCAGATTTTGAGAACTTTCAACATGAAGGAAATGAAGAAATACCTAATGAAAATACACATGATGATTCAGATTCTGAAAGAGACAACATGCAAACAAGGAAAGAACCAGTATTGGCAAAGTATGTAAGAAGACATCATCCTGCAGATCAAATTATTGGAAACAAAGAGGTAGGACCAATGACAAGGAATAGACTCAGAAGCGAGACATGTCTGCTCAAAAAAAAGGAACCAAAAATAGTAAGTGAAGCCATAAAAGATGATGACTAGTACAATGCTATGAAAGAAGAAATAAAAAATTTTGAAAAGAACAAGACATGGACCTTAGTCTCAAGACCAACTGACAAGAATGTAATTGGAACCAAGTGGGTGTTTAGAAACAAGTTAGATGAGAATGGTGAAATCACAAGGAACAAGACCAGACTAGTCTGTAAAGGGTATGCACAGGAAGGAATAGACTATGGAGAAACTTTTGCTCCAGTTGCCAAAATGGAAGGAGTAAGGACCTTACTGGCATATTTAGCCTTCAAAGGATTTAAAGTCTATCAAATGGATGTTAAGTTCGCATTTTTGAATGGTATACTTGAAGAGGAAGTCTATATAGAGCAAGCAGAAGGATTTGTTGATGAAAATAACAAAAACAAGATATGCAAATAGCATAAGGCTCTATATGGATTAAAGCAAGCCCCTAGAGCTTGGTATGAGAGACTTCACAAGTATCTAGTGCAAATAGGATTTGAAAGAACTAATGATAACAAAAACATGTACATCAAATCAGAAGAAGGCAAGGATATTCTTGTATCCAAATTTTTTGTGGATGACATAGTTTTTGGAGGAAAGAAAGCACTTTGCAAAAGTTTTGCTGACAAAATGAAACATGATTTTGAGATGTCTATGTTTGGAGAAATCAAGTTCTTTGTTGGATTGCAAGTACATCAACTAAAACATGGTATATTTGTGACATAATCAAAGTACATCAAAGAGATACTCAAGACGTTTGGATTGGAAGAATCCAAACCTGTCAGCACACCAATGGCAACAAGACATAAGCTATCCAAAAATGATGAATCAGTTGAAGTCAATCAAACAATGTACAGATCCATAATTGGAAAACTACAATATGTTGTACATAGTAGACCAGACATAGCATTAGCAGTTGGAATAGTGGCTAGATTCCCTACTAATCCTAGAGAAAATCATCTCATGGCAGTAAAAAGGATAACAAGGTATCTCAAAGGAATTGATGATTTTGGTCTATACTACAAAAAGAATGAGAAGTTTGAGCTCAATGCATACATAGATGCAGATTGGGGAGGCAAAATTGATGACAAGAAAAGCACAAGTGGAGGAGCATTATTCTTTGGTAAAACGCTAGTTACTTGGACTAGCAAGAAACAAACATGCATATCTCAGTCCACTACAGAAGCATAACATGTGGCAGCAACAGTCAATCGCACAAACATTGTGTGTCTCAAACATCTATTAAAAGGAATAAAAGAAGAGGTAACCCAACCTATGATACTGTATTGTGATAATAAAAGTGCTATAAACATATCCAAGAATCTAGTAATGCATGCAAAAACCAAGCACATTGCAATCAAGTATCACTGTGTCAGAGAATTGGTGGAAGACAAACAAGTGAAGATGGAGTACATTCACACAAAGGAACAAACTAAAAATATCTTCACCAAACCATTGCCCAAGGGTACTTATGAATATCTTAGAGGCAAGTTGGTAGCAATGCCCCTAACTCAAGAAGTCTAAAGCAACAAAGGAGTTGTCCTACATCAAAAAGGAAAAAATCATTGAAATATTAGAAGAATGATGCAGAGGATATTAATAAGAGAAGAAACTCCAGATTAGTCACAAGCATGGTGACAAAAGGAGAAAAAATAAGAGGGAAAGCTCATATTTAGCATGTTGAAGATGCTATATCTTTGGCATTTATGTCAAAGAGGGAGATTTATGAGAAATTGATCAATGTAAGATATGGAGATGTATGAGAATGTATGAAAGGAGAGATGAAAGAGGGAGATTAAGAAGAGATCAGAAATTGATTAGCAAGTAGCTATGAAGGAAGGATTAGAAATACAGAGTAAGGATGTAGCAGTCAAGAGGGAGAAGCATAACAAATTGGTGGTAACTATGTTGATCAGCTCATCAGCTCAATCAATTGATCAATTTGGTTTGCCATCAATGCAAAAGAGGGAGATTTTTGGAAATGATTGAAAATATCATGAATGAAGAATGATGGAACTGATAAAAAATGTTTTCAATCATTGTTTTTTCATTGATGTCAAACTTGCTACTTGCAGGAATGACAATTGCTTAACTGATCCAAATACTATCAATTGGTTGATTGACAAGGAGGAGGCAATCAATAAGATGTAACTAGAGCACCTAGTGAAAAGTTGAAGTTATGATGTTATAATGAAGTATAAGGATCAGCTAAGCCATTGATGAAATAGTGTATTGATGACATACTCTAAGACATAGGGAATGGACACACTAAGACACATCAAAGATGTAAGGTTTAACTAAGTCATTTGTAAAGCCTAACTAAGTTCATTTGAGAGAGCCGAGAAAGCTAGTTAGAGCCAAGAAAATTCTTAGTTGAAGTCGACAAAGTTCAACTTTAGTGTGTGTTGAGTAACACAGGATTGTTCAGGTGCTGAGTAACATAGGATTGTTCAGGTGTCGAGTAACACAGGAACTACAGAGGATGCTGAGCAAAGCAGAAAACTAACAGGTGCCGAGTAACACAAGAATCATAGTGGATGCCAAGTAATCAAGAACTAGGTAGTGTCGAGCATCAGTAAATGTACTAGAAGCCGAGTAACCTAGTTAATGTTGAGCATCAGTAAACCAATGATGTCGAGTTGCTACATTATTTGTTAAGACAAAAGATTCGTCAGATCAGTAATGATAATTTTGTTACATTGAATTTTGTAAATTAGTTGGATGATAAGGATGATGAGTAGATGTCACAGAATTTTATGTAAACCATGCAAACCAATTCAAGGAAAATGCTGATGGACTTATCAAGAAGTTTCTGGAAGAAACAATTTGGAGGGAAAATAATATTGTTTTCTCAGATCAAATCAATTTAATGAGTTGGAAGATTTGAGCGGGAAATGAAGAACATAACTTCTTTATAAGAAGTTACAGGTCATAGATCTAATGGGTGAGCGAGTTGGTCATCAGTGTGGTCCTGTGAAGAAGCCAAGAGAAGGCTAGTGTGAAGTGTCAAGAAGAGGACACAATGAGGAGTAAGCACAGAGCATCAAGACCCTAAGTTGATCAAGTGACCATAGAGTGCCTTAGCATAGAGAGTGGAAGAACTCGAGGAGACAGATCTTTAAGGGTGGACAAGCTGTCAGCATTGCAAGGAAGAAAAGCCAAGAAAAGAAAAGAACTGAAGAGTGATCTGAAATCTGCAAGGTTAGAGTTGCAATCTTTATCACGTCAAAACCTTTCTAATTCTTTCTTACCACTGTATTAGACATTGAAATCCTACATTTCTAGGTGGATAAGCCTCAGCAAAAGGATAGAAGATCCCCAAGAGAAGGATAAGAGATCCTTAGGAGAAGGATAGGAGATCCTTAGAGAGGGATAAACGATTCTTTTGAGAAGGTGATTGTAAATCCCATGAACTTGGGTGGACCTAATAGCTCTATGTAAATCCTTTAATAGGGTGGCATTCTAAGTTGAATGTTCTTAAGTCCTTTAACAAGGCACACTCCTAACAGGGTGTAGAAATCTTTTAACAGGGTCACATCTTATAGTGTGTAAAGCCTTTAACAGGGTAAACCTTTAACAAGGAAAACCATCAGAAGTGGTTGAAATCAATTGTGTAGTTATTTTGTGGGTGTCATCCCCACCTTAGTTTTACCTTCTTATTCCTATAAGGTTTCTGGGTTACCAAAATCCTTTGTGTTATGGTGTGATACATGTTTACTTTTCTTAATTTTTTAATGTTTAACTGCATGCATGATAAGAAAGTAAAATTGCTAGTACTCCTGATGCAGCCTAGTTTTAGAAAGAAAATTTTGTATTGGACATTATTGGACCTTAAATGACTGATTGACCCCCCCTCTTAGTTATTCTAAATAATTCTAACATCTAGAACACCAAAATAGATAATTGAAATTGATGAAATGATTATTTCCAATTTGGAAGGGAAAAAATCACAAAGAACCATTCAGTTATGGGCTTTAATACTATATAAGATATTTTTCGACAATAAGACAGTGATGGAGCAATGTCAACTTTTTATGTACTTATCGAAGATGCAAAAGATCAGAGCTATTCTTTCCAAATTGAAGATTCATGTCAATCAAAAATTGTAAAGAAATGCCATTATTGTGAAGAATCTTTTCAGTGCTCTCAATAGCATTGGGAAAAACAAAAAAGAGAAGGATAAGAGATCTATTCAAAGGGTTATTACAACCTCTTTGGCAAGTCATCATTTGAGAAAGGGTAGATATATGAGACAAACTTGTATTGAATTGAACCTAAATTTAACTACTTTGAGAAGACCACTTAGTAGATGAGAGAGAATTGATGATCCTCTTCAAAATAAAACATGGGCTTTTGGTGGGAGACTTCAACATTTTGATAAGAAGCTATCCAATGACATAAGGAAGAAATTACATAGTTTTGGCACTCTAGCTCAAGAATATCACCCAATGCTAAAGAAGTGTTAAAGTTGAGAATTGACATCAAAGACTGCACACCACATCCTAAACATTATTTGGAGGTAAGTCAAACTATGTTGTTCAAAGACTTTAGAGAGAGTCATCCAAGATTGCATATATCAAAAAGGGCTTGTGAATCTTTGAAGCCATTTTATTGTGCACTACTTAAAATTTGAAATACATGTTGTTGCATATATCATGTCGAGTTTTCTATGCATAATGAACTATTACACTCCATCCATTCTACTTTACATAGTAAAGAAATATTGGAGAATTATAGTAGTAGTGGGCTTCCAAAATCATCAAGAGACTTGATAGATCAATTTTTATGTCAAAGAGTTGATGGTTGTTTCTTGTAAAGAAATGCTTGCTTATATGAGAAGTGTTCAGAATGTGGTGGCTTATCCAAGTTTGACACATGTTTCTATGAGGAGTGTGAACAAGATCTTGGTAAGACAATAGTAAAAAAAATGGCATATGAAATGGTGAAATACATATTGATGAGTGGGGTGAGGGCTCTAGATGTGAATTGGTTGCAAAAGAAATTAATGGGGTTAGTTTTATTTTAGATTTTAAGAAAAATATTTTCTACAAGTATGCCAAACATAGTCATAGGTCTCAGTGGTTGGATCAACAATTTAGAATGTGTAAGGAGACTTTTTCCATTAGCACTATTATATCAGTTGTTGAATTTTCCAAAAATTATACATTACAACCCCAAAATGAGACACAATCTCAATAATGCAACTCCATTTAGATTACTATTTTTGTCTACATAACATATAGACATGCCCTTGATAGTGCAGAAGATAATCAAAAGATTACTAGAGAGTACCATTTTTATACGAGTGATGATAGATCTTGCTCTCACAAGTTTGTGCAACATTGTTTTGAGAATTAGTTTCATTTCTTATAGTAGCATGACATTGATATGGATAAACACATCATTTGTTCAGATAATTGCATAGGTGAATTGAAGAATGCTCACATATATTATTGGTTGTGTAGGATGCACGTGGAGAGGGGGTGCCTCATATTTGAAGTTTTTTTTAGTTTGGCCATGGGAAATGGGGACATGATGGAGTAGGGCATGTGTGAAGAGAGATCTAGTTAAGGAGCAATTGAAGATTTTAGGAGCAGAGCTTCTTGATGCTCATAGCATTGTTGATTGGTGTAGCTCAACATTATCATGGCAAGACTCTTGATTCAGTAGTATGCAGGTTATTTTGGTTGGTAAAGGAAGGGTCCATAGGTGATAGATCAGATTGTGCTAAAGTAAGAGACTCATAAAAAATGCATTCATTCTAGAGCTCTGATTCTAGTACATGGACCATTTGGACATGACAGCTAGCTTGCTTTTGTCCTTGTTGTTTTTAGTGTGATTGTGATTACTGTGAGTCAAGTGAGTATGTGAACACATGGGCTCTACATTATCTTACTCCATTGTCTATCATACCCTCTATCATAAATGATGACATGGAAATTTCACTTGAGCATAACCATCTATCAGATCTTCTTCAACTAGGACACATCTTTGCATTGGTTGCACCATAGTGGAATGATGAGAAATTAGATTATTGGTTAGCATGTTGTGTAAGAGATTAAAAAAAAATCTTGCACAACTAATCATAGATGATGTTGGATTCACATATCCTACTAGTTCAATGGTTGTTGCTAGAACATGGCTAGGGATATACATGCTTAGAAGGAGTGGAATTCTTGCATTTGAAGACTATCAGAAACACAAAACAACTCTCATATATTCACATCTTATTATAGAAACAAATGTGAAGTTGTTGAAACATCAAAGAAGACCAAAACTAAAAGAACTTTTTACTATTACTAATGTTGATCATGAAGCCCTATTGAAGACCCTAACCCTATTGGAACACTCGACTAGGTATATTTACTTCTTATATTATTATTTTCATAATGATTTGGTGTACTAATGATTATATTTTTTAATTCAATAATTTACTAATATTTTTTATGATATTGGAATGTAGGTACATCATGAAGAGTAGCCATGCATGAAGATAAAAAAAACTAAATAAGGAGTAGAAAGAAGAAAAAACTATTCTATTTTTGACACTAGGATTTTTTATAGTTATGTTTTGATGTAATAATGATGAAACACTTGAGATATTGTAGATTTAAGCTTGTTTATTTAATGTAAGAAACAAATATGGTTTTACTTAATGCAATTTATGTGGAGGGACCTAAAAAATGATGATTCTAATACATACTAACACCAAAATTGCATTGTGCTTAATGCCAAAAACTTGAAAAAGGTAAAAAATAATGTTTTTACTTAATACTAACCCTAGTGACACCCTTTTTTTGGCCATATAGAGTTTCCATCATTCATGGCCACCCTATACTAAAGAGTCTCCAAGGTGCTCTAAGTGCATTTTGAGGTCGATCTTCTAAGGGTCATAACTTGGAGCTCAATGGGGCTATAGATAAAACATTGAATGCTATAGGATGGTCATGTTGAGCCCTAAAATAACCTATCAAATTTTCAAGAGATCACATTCATAGCAATCTTGCTCAATGCCAAAACTCACAATGTGCCTCAGTTCATAGGTGCATCACATCGTAACTTTGAAACCTATGATCTTTGCATCAAACCATCAGCATCATTAGCTCCAGATAGGAAAGTGAATCTTAGTGACACCCTTGTTCTGACCATAGAGATCCTCCATTTTTTAAAGCCACCCAATACTGAAGAGTCTCCAATGTGCTCTAAGTGCATTTTGAGGTCGATCTTCTGAGGTTCATAACTCGGATCTCGTAGGGCTATTAATAAAACATTAAATGCTATAGGATGATCATCCCAAGGCCTAAAATAACCTATCTCATTTTTGAGAGATCGAATTCCATTTGGATTGGACACAACAATCTCGCTCAATGCCAAAACTCGTAGTGTGCCTCAGTTCATAAGTACATCACAACATAACTTTGAAATCACTAATCTTGGCATCGAATTGTCAGTGCCATTAGCTTTGGATGGGAAAGTGAACCCTAGTGACACCCTTGTTCTAGCTATGGAGAGCTTCCATCACTCGTGTCCACCCTATACCAAAGAGTCTTTGAGATGCTCTAAGTGTGTTTTGAGGTCGATCTTCTAAGGGTCATAACTCAGAGCTCCTAGGGGATATCGATGAAATGTCAAATTCTATAGGACGATCATACTGAGGCCTAAAATAAACTATCTCATTTTTTAGAGATCACATTCCATTTGGATTTGGTATAATGATCTTGCTCAATGCCAAAACTCATAGTGTGCCTCAGTTCATAAGTGCATCATAGAGTAACTTTGAAACCCTGATCTTGGCATCAAATTTTTAGTGCCATTAGCTCCAGATGAGTGGGTAAACCATGGTGATACCCTTGTTTGAGCCATGGAGAGCCTCCATCATTTGTGGCCACCCCATACCAAAGAGTCTCTAGGGTGCTCTAAGTGTGTTTTGAGGTTGATCTTCCAAGGGTCATAACTCAGAGCTCGTGGGCCTATTGATGAAATGTTGAATGCTACAAGATGGTCATGTCAAGGCATAAAATAACTTATCTCATTTTTTAGATATCACATTCTATTTGGACTCGGCACAACAATCTCGCTTGATGCCAAAACTCATAGTGTGCCTCAATTAATAGGTACATCACAACATAACTTTGAAACCACTAATCTTGGTGTCAAATCATCAGTGGCATTAGCTTGAGATGGGTGAGTGAACCCTAGTGACACCCTTGCTTTGGCTATAGAGAGCCTCCATCATTCACAGTGACCCCATACCAAAGAGTTTCCAAGGTGCTCTAAGTGTTTTTCAAAGTTGATCTTCCAAGGGTCGTAACTCAAAGCTTGTGGGGGCTATCGATGAAATGTCAAATGATATAGGATGTCATGTTGAGGCCTACAATAAACTATCTCATTTCCAAGATGCTCTAAGTGCATTTGGATGGGTGAACCATAGTGACATCTTAAGGGTTTGTAGAGATGATTTCAAATTAAACATTGCATCAAAATTTGATAATAAAGGTTGTTAAAATGTTATTCACAAATTATTGCATTTGAATTGAATATAACAAACATGATCAAAATGAATGATATTCCATAAACATGAACAATACACATGATCCACAATGAATTGAACAATACTATACTAAATTAATATGTATATCATTATGCCCATAAATGACAAAAATATATATCTAAATAAATGTATCCATAGACAAATTACACAAATATATATCAAAGATCATGTATCCATAGACAAATTATGCAAATATATATCAAAATACATAGGTCCATATACTAAATGTGGCTGATCATACCATCAGAATGTGTATAATATCAATGGTTTTGTATGCAATGTGGCATATGCCATCTCAAAATATCTCACGATGCATCCTATGACAACTATACTATCCTATGTTGTTGGTGGATGATCAAAATGCAACCTCTTTGCTGCACTACATGGATCAGATACCTCCTATATAAACAAAATAGGAAAATCCAAGGTTAGACTACTAAATTTATATGATTATATGTATCTAACATTGAATTAATCAAATGCATAATGATCCCTTTATAATGAAGATTTATAGTATTAAACTTTCATCATAAATACCTCTCTTATCGACCTTTGGTGCTAGTCAAGAGTCCTCTCATATGTCCTCAGTAATGCTTGAACCTCATTGATTATGGCCTCTGTATGTTCAAGTATGTTAATTAGATGAATCTACAACTTAAACTATAACATTGTAATTCATAAAATTCTAAATTTATAACATATAATCAAGAATTCAAACTACAAATTACCTCTATCAACTCCTCCTCTGGATATAATTGCTATATCAACAAACATACAAAAATTTGGCATCCAACCTCCGATGCACTAAGTGTTTCCTATGAGATACAAAATAAGAGTTCTTAATATCATGGAAATTAGTTTTGAATTTATTTATGAAAATAAGGAAAATAAAAAATTAATGATACTTATACATAGGGACTCTCACTATGAATGGAAATGCCAAAGGGTTTGTGACATGGAATCTACCTAGACTCATCACTAGTAGCCATGCCCTATACAATAAAGAATGTATTTAAATTTCATTACCACAAACATTTTAAAAGAATACCTCAATATTTAATCACTTTAAAAGCACCTAATTACCTTTTCCTTGTCAATATGTTGTGCCTCATCTCCTGCACTCTACCCCCAACTAATTGGTGATACCTACAAGAGAAAAGAAAGATTAGAAACCATATATGCTCCAATATCAAATAGTAAAAATAATGAGAACACAACATAATTTATCGTAGATGTCTCAAGGCCAAATGAAATAGCTAAGATGTGACATTATCAACATATTTGAGCTCCTCCAGCTCAGTCATCAACTAAACATGAATGAAGATCAAATACATGTATAAGTTAGTATGGGTTAAAAATTAAAATCAATCGATTAGAAAGATAAACTTTAAATCACATATGTCATAACAAAAAAATGTATAAATGTACCAACACAAAAGGATTACATGCCTTTGCATGCCCCTCCTCTCTCATGTCAGGGTGTGTAGCATTTGTACATGAATTTGGTGTATCCTCCTTAAATACAAACTGATACTCAAAAAGATCACCTATGTGACCTAGGAAAATATTCTTGCATGTTATGGAAGTATGGGGCACAAAAAGATGTGATGAGCTTGTCGATATGAACTTGCACTAGCATTATCAACATGGGGAGGCAACACTGACCTAGCCTAGGATATCAATAAGCTACTCAATCCATGGATGGCTTTAATAGTCTGAGAGCTAGGGTCTACAATGATATCAAGATACTGCATTGGAGGAGGGGGGGAGACATTAGTGGGGGGGACAAAAGTCACATCTTTCTTCAACTGGGAAAAGGGTCTATTCTGAGGAGCTCCTCCTCCTACACCCATGTTGAGCCTCATGCTCCAATAGTTCACCTTGAGGTGCAACACAAATTTGGCATACAATTTTTTAATGAAATAAAATGGCACCTCTAAATTGTTGTGTGGAGGGATGTCAAAAACCATCCACCAACAATCCCAAAATTTCGTACGCATAGCCTCAATTATGCACCATTTAATTGATAGTTTGGGCTTTATGCATTCTACTTGTTTACCAATTTTTGGGTCCACAAAAAGGCTAACTATATCATCTTTAGTTATATTTAGGGCTACAACCTCATCATAGGCCAACCCATCATCAAACATGGCATGCATTTGGTCATGCCAATGAAGAGCAACATTTTGTTCATTGGTAAGTGTTTCACTATTATTCATTGTGGTGTTTAACATGGATAACATGGGAGCCAATGTGGGTATAATGTTATATGTTGTTTGCAAAACCCTTAGTTCAGCAAGATTTTCAAATATTGAATCTTCAATTTGAGGGTTTTGAGGGGGTAGGGGATCAATTTGTGGACAATTATGAGGGGGTATTGGATTGTTTGTAGGAGGGTTACAAGGAACATTGTTTCCTTCCTCAATATCATCATTTGGATGTTTTCAAAGTCCACTTTTTTTAGATCACCACTTTTTGGCACACCATGATCCTACACATTCCCATTGGTCTATTAGGACTTTCCCAATGCTAAGGTACATGCAATACTGATTACAAATAAATTACCATTACAAGTATCAAAATAAACACCAACATTTATGATCAATATTTGTCAATCCTTGATACATGTTATACATTCTAGTTAGCTCCTAGAAGCAAATATACAGGTGCTACATGAGAGCGATGAACACAACATGAAGAAAATAGACCAAAAATCTCAAAGCATGCATTAGATTGAGTCTTCTACCATACCTTATGCTTGCATATTTTGATTCTTTTTCATCTATAACTTTAAACTCAAAACAAAGTAACCTAATTTGGCATAATTTTTTGAATATATTGGTCTACATCTAGTCTTCACCAAATCAACTATGATTCTCTCATAATAGGAAATAAAGCTCTATGATCATATACATAATGTTTGTACACTTACTCAACAACATAAGCTCACATACTTAAGTGTGTATTGTCATGTCGAACTACTTGTAACACACGTAATCACAATTTGTCTAATCCATCTCAAAAACTATAAACATATGTTGACATCAATGACAAAGCATGTATGTCGACACTTCATAGAGAAAAATTTCTGACTCAACAATCTTCCTTATCATCAACAATCTCCCAATACTCAACTTTATTATGTTACTTGTGTCAACCCATTTATGCGTTGTTTTACTTATTACTTCACAAATTAACATTGGATGAATGTGTTTGAATGTTTCATCAAGTGAATCTGATTTGTTTTGATCATTTGGTAACAAGTTGATAAACATTTGAGCTTGATAGATTACTAATTACCCCCACACCACATCTCAGTAATCTTATACCTTATTATACTTATAGATTATACATGTATTAGTGAAGAGCATGAGTTTTAGTTACATTTTGAATGAACTATCCCAATACTACAAATAATGATGTGATATAATAAAAGACATAAAATACAAAAGCAAGTATGTTATGGATGAAAAATGTTGATAAAAAAGAAGAAAAATATATAGCATACCACATGGAATCATATTGACCAAAAATGATGATGTTACATGAGAAAATGGTTCAAAATGTCAAAGTCAAGACTATATGGATCTCAAAGAGTGATAAAACATGAGAAAAGAGGAAAAAATATATGAACCACAAGAGATTATGTACTATGAAGAAAAATATAGAATATCAAAATTGACATCATATAAACAATAAAAGATGATGTGGCATAAGAAAAGAAACATATATTTTAAACATAACATAAAATAAAAATTAAAAAAGATAAAAAATACTAGCAATATATTACATAAATAATAGAAAAAATAGAATATTATATGAACTACCAAACATATAATGCGAAAGAAGATAGCATACCATATGAACTACAATAGATATTACATTTGAAAAAAGACAATTATTATATAGATCAGAAGAAGATATAGAATATAATTCATATAGGATAGACAAATATATAAAATATAAAAGATCACTGTCCTAAACTAAAACTTAAATAGCATACTTTTATAAGAAGATTATGTACACCTAAAAAATTGATGTAACGTAAAAAAGACGCAATGCTAAATTCCACATCAAAACACAATGAATTTCAGATGGGATTTGCCTAAATTCAATAAGGAGTTCAAAATCTGTGATTACTTCTGTCAAAACAATGTGAAAGATGATTACATTATCTAAAACTACTATAGAAATAATAGCTTCCCATGTCATATAAAAATATCTTGTCGATTATTCTGCACCAACATTAACTGCGAAAACCAAATTACGCAAAAAAAAAACAAAATAGTTTAGACTGTAAATGCATAAGTAGCTGAAATGTTTTCCACGAGTTCAGATGCTCATGTCAAAACAATATACGTAATTCTTTCATGAATGTAAAAATATAATAATTTCGCCCGCTCTCGACAACGTAAACCTGTGTTTTTCTTACCTAAATATTTTTGTAAACCGCATTCTTTGATAGTACTTTCAAATTTTTTTATTGAAGGAAATTATATTTTTAAAATGGCCATTTATAGTACTTTCATCACAATATTCAGTTTGGTACAGGCTAATCTCTTACCAAAAAGAAATTACTAGAGATAAAATAAAGTGAAACTTTTTTATTTTCAGATTTACGAAAACATAGTAATTTTTCTTTAATTTTGTTGTTGTTTTAGACTACAAATTATGCAATCATGAAGATCAAATGCTGAAATTTTTCAAAAAAATTCATGATATTTTTGATCTTTTGAAAATGGGTCAATTGTACATTTTGTGGGAGGATAGCCGCATCCATTTGGTTTCTGTTTTCATATAGTGTGACTGAGGTGTTTGCTAAACGAGATTGGCATGACTTTCCATGCATACGACATTGTACACTTGTCCTTTGGTAATTGACTGTTGAACTCCACTGGAAAAACCTAATCCTAGTTCATATGAGAAAAATAATAAACAAGTGTCACTTAGTGGCTAGTATTTGTTGTTTAGTTGAATTATAATATGAACTAGCAATCACACCTTAGGGTGAAATAGGTACACTGATTAAATTTTGAAGGTCAATTATAGGAAAGATCCTAACATAAATTATAAACACAACTGTAACCTTGATTATTACATAAACCTAAACCATTATCCTATGCTTAACAATAAAATTAAATGTGTTCCAAAGTCTAACTCCAATTCTAACCTTGCCCCTAACCCTAATACATGATAATATGTATGTTGTAATCCCTTATACTAACCTTAATTGTAACATTTCCCTAATATTAACTCCAGTCCTAACCCAAACATTTAAACCCAATACAAAACAAGATTATAACCCAAACTCTAAACCCAATCTTAACTATAATTGTGAGATAAACCTAAATCATTATCCTACAACTAACCCTAATTATGAATCTAAATCAAATCCCTAACCTGAACATCATAATTACAACCACAATATAAAGTCCAAAGAGAACCATACTCATAATTTTAAACTTAAATCCTAATCCTAATAAGAGTACGAACTATGATGTAAATCTTAGCCCTAATCATAATAGTAACTATTTAATACTAATTGTATCAAAACTTTAATTCTAATTATAATACTAAGGATCACATAATATTAACAAATACAAAATTATTGCAATATTTAAGTTAAATATAATAATAGAAATTTTGAGTGAACTAAATTTAGATAGTTAAACAATATAACCAAATAGTCTCTATGTTATCTTATTAGTTCCACAATTTTTTAAAAAAGTAGACCATATATCTTTTAGACATACCCCTAATACTTAAAATATATAGTTAAAATAAATCATGCTAACAAAATTAATTTTATTGTTCTTATTTTATATCAATTTTTTTTTTTTAAATTTAAAAATTAGATTTAATTCATTATATATTATATAATCTTCTACTATACTATATTTTAATAATTTATAATATATAATTTTCACAAATAATAAATATATAATATTATCTTCAAAATATTTAAATCTAACATTTTATATAAATTTTCTTTTTTTTACCTCGCACATTATAAATTATAAATTGTTTAGTTAATATTTTATAAAACAAAAACTGATTTAAATCTACAATATTAAGAAATAGTTAAATTCATTTTCTAAGGCAAGACTCTTAAATCATAATTTAAATATTATTTATAAATCTGCCAAAAATAAAATCAAATAAAAATGTTAAGGAATAGAGGAGGTTAATGTAATTTGATTGGCATTTGAATTAGTTGATTTCAATAGATGAACACAAATATGAAGTATTAAATATTATGGACCAAACATTACTATAAAGTATATGTCCATGATTGCATCTTGTAGTGCATTCAACTTTTCATCTATTTTGTAATAACCAAAATAGTTGTTAACCTTCAACGTGAAAATGAATTATACCACAAAAAAATACATTATATATGTCTGTTTTGACATAAATAAAATAAACAATCTGGATTATTTCAATTGTCTTTCATATGAGACAATATTGAACATTGATTTTGAAATGAAGTTTTGAGACTTCAGAAAAGGGATGCCTTCGGTGTAAATATAGTTGGGTATAGTAGGCATGTTTTTACAAAAAATATAATAAATGATAATTAATAATAAAAAGTTAAAAGTTAAAATTTTATACTTTTGAAAAAATGAATTTAAAATTTAATTAGATGAATTATAATCTTAAATATAATTAGATATAATAGGAATGTGAAAAGATAAAAATTAATAGTTGAACATTTCAAATATAGTATGCTAATAATAATAATAAGTTGAAAGTATCATCGACTTATCTAAATAATAATTTATTTATCTACATTAACATGATTTAGATCAAATTTGTAAGCAGGTAAGCATTTATTATTTTCTATTTTCTTTGAAATTTTTCCTAACATTGATTATTTTATATGATAGCATTTACCATGAATAATGATTTTGAATTATATTGTGTTAATATTTTTTTCTAAGTATTTAGAACATATTTTATCATTTAACTATTTTCCTAAATATACATCCACTTGATATTGTAAAAAAACAAATTATTTGATTTTTGAATATGATTAGTATAATACATATGTAAAAATATTTTAATAGATTTCTTTATTTATTTTATTTCATTATTAAACATTGAAAACAAAAACTATAAATATCATTAGAAGTATATTTAGATGAATTAAAAATAAAATACATTTTCTCCTAGAATAATAATCATTTGTAGCCTTCGCTATAAACAAATACATCAATTAAATTTTAGTAACTTTTTATTATATATTTTATATTATATGATATATTATTTTGAAATGTATATATAATTGAACTATGCCCTTTTCCTCTATTTAAAGAAATTAGTAGTTGAGATACTTGACGAATTATGTAATGTGGATGAATTAAAAAAGTAGCTTTTATGATTTGGTATCAAATCAACTTAATAATTATTTTTAAAAAGTTGAAGAAAGAGCTTCAAGAGTGAATTTAATGGCTAACGTGACATAGAGAGAATAATATTTTATATCATGTTGTTGGCCCAAATGTTAAGAAAGCATCAATTTCTCTTAGTCAATAATAATATTTATTTCTACAATCAAATAGTTTGTTACAAATTTTAAAATTAAAAAAAATAGTGTACCCTAAAAAGTAGTCTCAACACACGTAGTGTTTGCTGAATATTTGCTAATCAAACCCCACAACTTTCAACCAATGACCATTAATAAAATGAATTTTGAGAATTTTAAAAGTAAAAAACTAACATATATGTTATACAAAAGTTTGAATAAAATTTTAAAAAGAAAAATACTTCGCTGTCATTGGCTAAAATTAAATAATTTAATCTCTAGTTAAACATAAGTGATTGCAATAGTATATTGCCTATAGCAAATACTAAAAATTAGTTGCTATAGCTAATTTGGTTCTTTCATAGAGTTTATATATATGTTAGATTTTTCCTAGTTATTAATTGTGTATGTGACTTTATTGTTTAAAAATTATATTTTAGTTTCAAGTTTCATGATCTTTCTTGTAATATGGTAAGTGTTGAAGGATGAAAAATGCTGTTATTTCAAAAGTGTTTATGATCTTTATTTTGCACTGTTATCTCTTCACTTAGGAAATCAAAATATTTGTACAATTGATTTCAAGACTTTTTCATAAATATTCTAATAATCATCCAACTTTTTACACACATGTTTCAATAATAGTACTATTAATAGAGCAAGACTTGTACAATTGGTATAATTTTCAATTTATTTTTCTAAAAAATAAATGACTATTAACATGTAGATAAATGCGATAATGTTATTAGGATTCAACTATGTAGTTGAATTTTGAGTCAAACTCATTAACCCATGTTTCATGGGCAGTGATTCACATGAGCCCATCTCTTTTGAGAATAAATGGAGCACTTAACACTCATTGGATCAAGGTAATGCTAATAGAGGTGAAGCACCAAAACTTCTCGAGAGGTCACCCATCTTAGTACTACTCCAACTTGAGTGTGCTTAACTACAAATTTTCTTTAATGGTTAAATTCACTTTTCTTGCAACCCCATTTGCAAATTATAATCTCCAGTTATCAACTTGGGGATAGCACTAAGTATCTCCTCTTTGCAGTGCAAGTCACACCTCTTGCTTGATTTCTATAAACTTTGTAGTATTCTTCCACAAATATCCCAATATAATTCACATTTTTATGGCTCGATCTATTAGCATTAGTAATCTTACTCATGTGATTGTGTGCACACATCTTCCCTTTTCTGATGCATGAAAGAACTTGGTGTTTTTGTCAACATCCTTTATCCAAAGTTCCATTTTTTTCCTAACAAATTTCTTCCATGACCAAGGTCCCAACCTTCATTCTCATTCATTCCTTCATGAAATTACTATGATGCATTCCACCTTGATAAAAATTTTGTTTAATTCTTCCAATTCCTTCTCCACCACAACCTTCTCCTCAAAGATGATTTTAATCACTTGTTCCAAGTTTTCATCTTGTCCTATATTAATGCTATTTTTAACAAAATAAAAACTACTTACAGTGCTCTATCTCTTCCCTCATTGCACCACTCTTGAGAAAACTGAGAATAGTCCTATCCTTCCACCACATATTTTGAAACTTAAAAATAACTTCTTCCCTATTGAAAATTGGTCTGAGCTTCAATATGTATCGAAAAGTAATCAACACCACCATAAGGAAGCATCATTGCACTCGTAGGGATGACATCCAATATCCATTGGAAAAACTTAAACCAATATTTTTATTACATTTGTAATTTAGCTCATACATCTCTTAGTTCATGTGAACCACCAATTATTTGGTTTTCAATCAAATGTGTTGTTATATATACAAAGTTCTAAAATCCAATGTATCCTTATTTGTATTCCCAATTCCACCACTTTTTCGATCAAGTCTAGCATAGCATTAAAAATCCCACAAATTGTGTATTCCTCTTATCTAAAGAGATGATATGGAGAATGAGTTCCTCCCACAATCTAGGCTCCTTCATTGTTAGTGTAGGCTCAAAAACATTCCATAATATAAAATTAATTGATGGAACTATGCTTTGAATTTGGCAATCCATCTAATGCCTTCCCTTGCTAATTGGTGATATTATTATAGTGTTTGGACCCCACATGATGTCAAGGCCACAAAGCTACCTTTTCTACTTGATATATACCTACCCATCCTTTACAATAGCTTGTTAACTTTGCTCCCATAACTTCATTATATTTTGTTTCCTATAGTAGGACAATATCGCTTGCTAATTTATATATGGTTCTTAGTAATCCTTAATTTTTTTTAGAAGCTATTAGGTTCTTGACATTCCATGGGATGATTTTCAATATTTTTAAATGGAGTCATTTTCTTTCTCGGTAAATTTTATTTAAAGAAAGTTTGTCACACTCAAGAAGTCCTTTTCAACTACTTCAACCTTCCTCTTGAATTTGTTATAAGTTTCTTGTCTTGTTTATCTTACTCTTTTCTAACAAGTTCAAAGTTAATTGACTATTGTTCCTAATATTGGTTATTATAAACTCATCAATACCTACTTTATCCTTTGATTCCTCTTCCATTACATATGTTCCTCCTCAAAACTTTCAATCATATAAACCTGTAGTGTCATTTTTTCTTATGCTGGCACTTCCTCTATGAAGTCCTATTTTCTTCTTTAAATAACATGATATGATTCCTTATTTGTGTTTTCATAGTTCCCATATTCTTTATATTTTCTTTCCTGTCATCCAAGTTTTGCACCATATGACTCTTGCCACTATCTTGCTATTTAGGAATCCATATTGTCTTCTTTTTAGGAGTCCACAATCCTTGGTGTTGTGGTGTCTTCTACAATATTGGAGGCAATAAAAATTCACCTTGAATATTTCAACTAATTGTACATCCAATCGTATCCTTATATGCTGTTGGTAAATAGACTTTTCTTCACACAAAGAATTTGTTGTTGAAATATTTAATGCATAGCTAATTTGTGACTAGAGCTAAATGCCCACCTACCAACCCTAATGACTTGCACAACATTCAAAAAATTTAATGTAGGTAGGTGAGTTTTCAAATTTGGAAAAGAGGGGGAAATTTTTTGTGGCAAGAGACAAAAGGAATGAAACAGTCTCATTCGTGGAGTTCAGCGGATCAAAATAGAGAAGAGTAGAGAAGGAAGAAGAAAGAAAGTGATCAATAGATTAGTCATGCAGAGGACAGAAGGAAGCTTGTTTCGTGCCTGCAGTTGAACATGTTTCTTTCCTAATCATTCTATAAGTTTGTGTTTGTTGAATTCATCCTATGAAGCAGTGATTTCTCTAGGCACTATTGTATGTAGCCATTAGAGTTGTAAGTTTAAAATTTGAAGTTTGAAGTTTTACTCATTTGAAGATTTAGGGTTATTTTAGGGTTTTTTGGTTGAAGCCGAATGCTCCCAGATTTTTTAATGTTTTTAATTTAAGTTGAATAGAAAGCAAGTAGGCATACTTGAATCCATTGCTCTTCCTCTATTTGTTGCATTTGAGAAGTTTATTGTTGTGTGCTTCAAGCTTTGGTTCTCTAGTTTTAATGGTGGAAACATTCATGTTATAAGTTTGGTCACTCAGTCTTCTCTTTGGTTAAGTTTTCACTTTGCAACTATTACCGAGCTCACTTAGCATCCACTTTTACCAAGCTCCACTCTATAGTTTGAACCAAACTCACTTGGTATCCATTTGTACCGAGTTTCCCTTCGAGTCCACTTGGCATATTCTTGTGCCGACCTAGCTCAACACCTTCTCCTATCACTCAACATCTATTGGTTCGAAGAAAAATTGCCACTCGACACCTTCATGTGCTGAGAAAAATTGGCACTCAGCAATAGTTGTTGCCGAGTGAAATTTTTAGATTTGTGATTTTAATTTCTTCACATGTTATCAGAGCTTTGAGGGCCTACATCCATAATGAATTAGGGCATTTTTTCTGGGATATTTGACATGGTAGGAGATGTATGAAAGATATGGTAGTAGCCACTATCCTTCAATGGACAAAATTATGATACATGGGCAAAGAAGATGAAAATAATAATGGTTGCAAATGATTTATGGGAGTGTGTGATAAATGGGTTCAATGATGCATATACCTAGCTAAGTATGTTGCCCTCTCAAATACACAAAAGACTTAGTTGAAAGAGTCAAGGAGAAAGAATACAAAGGCATTAAGTTTAATTGAGGTAGCAATGACAGAGATAGTTTTCCCCAAGATTGCAGCAACAAATTATGCAAAGGAAGCATGGGATATCCTTGAGAAAAACTTCAAGGGGACTGATAAGGCCACAGTATTAAAGCTACAGATGATCGAAAGAGAATTTAAGAACCTTTAGATAAGGGACAATGAACCTATTGTAGAGTTCAGCTCACAAATCTCCACTTTGATAAACCAGCTCAAATCAAATGGAGAAGAATATTATGAGCAAAGGATAGTAGAGAAAATATTGAGAAGTCTACCTCAGAAATATGACAATCTTGTCATGACCATAGAGGAGGCTAAGGACCTCACCACATTGACCATGGATGAGTTGATGGGAGATCTTCAAACCTATGAGCATTAGATAAACAGGTCAGCTACTACTTCCCAAGAGCACTCTTTCAAAGCTCAAGAGAATTCAAGAGGCAAGGGGAGAGCAAGAAATGGCTCTGATAGAGGTTCAAGAAGTAGAGGTCATGGAAGGAATGGTCAAAGGAATGCTAGTGCATAAAACTTAGGAAGAGCAAGCAACCAAGAGGGAGAAAACACCTCTCAAAATAGCTCTAGAGGAGGTAAGAAGAATTACAACTCCAACAAGAGTAATGTTGAATGCTACTACTGTTATAAGTATGGACATTATGCAAGTGAATGCTAGAAAAAATAGGGTGATCACTCAAAGAAAAATGCTAATGTGGCTGATGTGAACATGAGAAATACAAACAATCCCACACCTTCATCATGTGTAGCATTGGTGAAGAAGGAATCCCTGAGGTGTAGTACCCAGACAATAGATGTAGCAACCACATGAGTGGTGATGAAAGTTTATTTTCTTTCATTAATAAGACTTTTAAGTCTGAAATTAAAATGGGAAATAATGGAACCATTCCCATGGTGGGCAAAGGATCTATCATGGTCTGCACCAAGCAACGTGAGAAGAAGGAGATACAAAATGTGTAATTTTCCGTCGGTATGAAGTACAACTTGATGAGTGTTGGACAACTCATTCAAAATGGATACAAAGTGCTGATGGAAAATGACAAATGTGTCATTCATGAGAAGGATGGGAGTAATAGATTATTTGCAGCAGTTCAAATGACAAAGAACTAGATGTTCCCATTGAGGATAGAGACTTGTTTCTCTTCTCAAGTCAATGCTACACCTCCCAAGCATGCATGTACAACAATACACCACCAATCAGCTCTTAGAAGTGTGATTGAAGACCCCTGCAAGATTTTGCATCTCACGTATGGACATCTTGACTTTGCTGGCTTAAATTTGTTGTCCAAGAAAAGAATGGTAGATGGTTTGCCAAACATTGTAAATTCATATGACGAGTCTGAGGCTTGCACAACATAGAGTTCCCCTTAATTTTGTAAATTCTAGAAGGGCTAGAGCACCATTAGAATTGGTGCATTCTGATTTAGTAGGCCCTATGCAAACTACTTCTATTGGGGGGAGTACTTATTTTATGACATTCATAGATGATTTCAGTCATAGAACATGAGTGTATTTTTTGAAGAATAAATTTGAAGCATTTGATAAATTTGTAGAATTTAAAGCCCTAGCTGAAAAGGAATGTCCATGTAAAAGTCCTTAGATCAAATAGAGGAGGGGAGTATACCTCCAATATGTTTTTAAATTTTTGCAAGAAGAATGGTATCAAGAAAGAGCTTATAGCCAATTATACTCTGCAGCAAAATGGAGTGGCTGAGAGGAAAAATATGACCATTGTTGAAATGACAAGAAGCATGATGAAAGAAAAAGGACTCCCAATTGAAAATTGGGGAGAAGCTGTAGCAACAATAGTATACTTGATCAACAGGTGTCCTACAAAGTCCATTCATGACAAGATACCTCTTGAGGCTTGGTTAACAGGTAGATGGGTAGTTGAGCACTTGAGAGCGTTCAGATGTGTAACATACACACATGTTCCTAAGGAACAAAGGAAAAAGCTAGATGACAAAGGTGTGAAGTGCATCTTCACAGGGTATAGCTCAGAATCAAAGGCCTATAGGCTATATGATCCAATTGCCAAGAAGATCATCATTTCAAGAGATCTGGAGTTTCTTGAAAACCAATCATGGAATGGCTCTGTAGATGAATCCTCAAGCACTTCAAGTAAAGTTCCTACCATTTAAGAGGAAGAAGATGACATTGGTGATCAACAAGAAGATGGAGTAGCAAACATAGATTGCAGACAAAGGCAAAAAGGGAAGAAGCCTTTAACATGCTGAGTAGTAGCTCTAAACACATCAAGGTAGCCCTGAGTTAGTATCCAAAATAGTAGCAGTACCAATACTGAAAATTCAGACCCCACTCTCGCCTCTCTATTACCAAGAAAGACCAAGAGTCTAAGGGAGATATACCAAGATGAAAGGTATGATGAAGATTATGATGAGAGTGTAAATTTTGCATTATTTTCTCATAGTGATCCAATTTATTTTGAGGAAGTTGTGAAAGAAGAGAAATGGTGTAATGCCATCGAGGAGGAAATAGATGCTATTGAAAGGAATGAGATATGGGAGTTAACTATATTGCCTCCCAAGAAATAGGTAATTGGAGTGAAATAGGTATACAAGACCAAGTGCAATGCTGAAAGAAAGATAGATAGACATAAGGCACGTCTAGTGGTAAAGGGGTACAAACAACAGTATGGTAGAGATTATGATGAGACATATGCCCTAGTTGCAAGAATGAGAACAGTGCATGTTGTCATAGCATTTGTAGCCCAACACAAATGGAAGGTATATCAAATGGATGTGAAGTCTGCCTTCCTAAATGGTGTATTGAAGAAAGAAGTGTATGTGGAGCAGCCACTTGGTTATAAAGTTGCAAGTGAAGAATATAAGGTGTATAGATTGAAAAGAGCTCTTTATGGGCTCAAGCAAGCTCCACGGGCATGGTAAAATATGATTGATTCATATTTGATGAGCAATGGCTTTAGCAAAAGTGATGGTGAGCCCACACTTTACATCAAGGCAACAAATGGTAATGTGTTGATTGTTGTCTTGTATGTTGGCGATTTAATTTTCACCAAAATTGACAATTTTCTAATTGGTGAGTTCAAAGAGGTCATGAAAATGAATTTGAAATGATAGACCTAGGTCTCTTGAAGTGCTTTCTAGGCATAGAAGTAAAACAAATGCATGATGGCATCTTCATCTCTCAAGAAAAGTATGCAAGACAGATCTTGGAGAGATTCAAAATGTAGAATAGTAAGGCAGCCCTAGCACCAACAGCAGTAGGCCTAAAGTTGAGTAAGGAAGATTGCAACAAAAGTGTGAATCCAACACTATATAAGAGTATGGTTGGAAGTTTTATGTATTTGACTGCAACTCGACCAGACATAATGCATGCAGTAAGTTTGATTTATAGATTTATGGAAGCACCAAAGGATTCCCATTGACAAGTAGGAAAGAGGATCCTAAGGTATGTGAATGGTACCAAGGGATTTGAAATTCTGTATACTGTAGTAAATGATTTCAAGTTGGTTGGTTATACAGATAGTGATTGGGCAAGAAGTTTAGATGATAGGAAGAACACTTCGAGATACATGTTCCATATGGGATGGGGTGCAATTTCATGGGCATCCAAGAAGTAACCTATTGTTGCTCAATCTACAGCAAAGGTTGAATACATAACAACAAATGCAATAGTATGTCAAGCTATTTAGTTAAGGAGAATCTTTATAGATTTGAATAAAAGGCAAGAGGATGAAACCACAATTTATTATGACAACATCTCATCTATTGCATTGTCCAAGAATCTAGTCTTCCATGGGAGAAGTAAGCATATAGAGATCAAATATCACTTCATCGAAGAGTTGGTGGAGAATGGGGATATCAAAATAGAATTTTGCAAGTTCGAGAAACAACTAGCAAATATTTTTACCAAGCCATTAGGCATTGAAAATTTTGTACACCTAAGAGAGAGTCTTGGTGTAGTTGATTTGGATTAGCTGTGATGCTTGTTTTTTGTTTGGCTCAGGACAAAGGGGGAGTGTTGAAATATTTAATGCATAGCTAGTTTGTTCATGGAGCCAAACACCCACCTACGAACTCTGATGACCTGCACAATGTTCAAAAAATTTAATGTGGGTAGGTGAATTTTCAAACTTAGAAAAGAGGGGGAAATTTTTTGTGGCAAGAGACAAAAGGAATGAAATAATATCATTTGTGGAGTTTAGTAGATCAAAATAGAGAAGAGCAGAGAAGGAAGAAGAAAGAAAGTGATTAGCATATCAGTCGTGCAAAAGACAGAAGGAAGCTTGTTTCGTGCCTACAATTGCATGTGTTTCTTTGCTAGTCATTCTATAAGTTTTTGTTTGTTGAATTCATCCTGTGAAGCAATGATTGCTCCAAGCACTATTGTATGTAGCCATTAGAGTTGTAAGCTTAAAGTTTAAATTTGAAGTTTTACCCATTTGAAGATTTAAGATTATTTTAAGATTTTCTAGTTGAAGCCGAATGCTCCCAGATTTTGTAATGCTTTTAATTAAAGCTGAATAGAAAGCAAGTAGGCATACTTGAATCCATTGCTCTTCCTCTATTTGTTGCATTTCAGAAGTTTATTGTTGTGTGCTTCAAGCTTTGGCTCTCTAGTTTTAATGGTGAAAACATTCACATTATAAGTTTGGTCACTCGGTCTTCTCTTTGGTTGAGTTTTCACTCCGCAGTTATTGTCAAGCTCACTTGGCATCCACTTTTACCGAGCTCCACTCTACAGTTTGAACCAAACTCACTCAACATCCATTTGTGCCGAGTTGCCCTTCGAGTGCTGAGTCCACTCAGCATCTTCTTGTTCCAACCTAGCTCGGCACCTTCTCCTGTCACCCGACATCCATTGGTGTTGTGCAAAATTGCCAACAAAATTGGCACTTGGCAATAGTTGTTGCTAGGTGAAATTTTTAGATTTATGATTTTAATTTCTTCACACTTGCAAGATAACTCAAAGATGCCCAAATTTGAGTTATCTCGCATAATGTTGGAAAACTACAATATCTGCATAGAAACTAAAACTAAATCAAAGTTAACAATATGATTTCCATCAAAAACTTTCAACCCCATACATTCTATATTCCCCTCATGCGCAACACACCATCTGCTCAAACAAAAACCCTACCAATTTGAAAAACCAAAATTGGCTCCCTCTTCTCTGGCACAAAGTCTTAGAAAAGAAAAAGGTCTAAAAGTTGGAACCCCCATTCTAGTACAGCCCGAGTTGGCCTAGTGGTGGAGAACTTGTACTCTTGAAAGAGAGGTCACAAGTTCAAATCCCACTGGGGGGTAGGGTATGCACGCCTTGTTTGTAGCGCCAAGCACCTCTCGAAAAAGAGTACGAGGTAGTCCCATATCACTGTCACCATATGTAAACCCAAAAACTATGGCATAGTGTCGTGGACTATAAAACCCATTTACTTACTTACTTTTTGTCTTTCCACCACTTATTTACCTTCTTCATAAATCGGTTTCCTTTCAGTTATTGAAACTGATTCTTGTAAATACGCCTTCCGTGTTATTTGACTTTCATGGTTTTCCTTTATGACTAGACAATATTCGAAAGGTATGTTCTATTTTGAGAGGTCGTGGAATGCCTTGCTATCTCTCTACTTCGACAAGTGACACGTAGAGAAGAAGACAATTTTACTTTGATATGTTTCACCTTTCTTTCATATATTTGATGACTCCTAGTTTTCATCGTATTTGCACGATATACAACCCAATGTTCACTTTTCAATTTCGGCCTATAGCACCGCTCATGCTTGTGAAATCACCAGGTTTTAGTCTAGATTAGAAGCCGATAGCTTCTTATCGTGGTGTAAGTCATCTTTCACCATCAACTGCCTGTGTCTTGGATGCGTGGGTCTTTATTCATCAGCACAAAACTAGAATGATTAGTCATCTTCAAAAACATGCATTCAATATGGATATGATTAACTGCGGTCTGACATCCCAATTTTCATTCGGAGACCTTTATCATCCTTTTCAATATGTTTATTTTATCGAGCATTTGCATCCTTTTATGATCTGCGGCTGCATACATCATGCATCTTCATTTTCACCTTTGGTATCTAGTCAAACGGCTCGCATGCACTGGTGCGCTCCGGATACATGTTCTTGGGTTTGGAGTAACTCTACGCGAAGGAGTTGATGCAGATTACCATTGAAAGATTGGGCCACTCTGTGATTGATATCGACATTATGTCGAATACTTGTCACGAAGTTCACATTTTCCATTTACACCTTCTCGGCCACGACATCTTGTCAAGCAGGTCACATGTGTTGTCCATGCTTTTGTGTATTAGGTTTGCCTTAAAGATACAACTGCTTTGTTTCATTACATCCTCACTACATAGCGTAGGAAACTATGTCATCTTTCCAAAAATGCAAGAAGCTCCAACTTCTGCCTTTAGATGTTTCATGATGGCTCCTCCACGTGTCTACACATGGATATTTCACCAATCAAAATAAGGAGGGTTCCTTCACTTGAGGCATTCATTCGAGTCAACACTATGTTCTAATTCAACACATCTCGAGTGCCCATTATGATGACTTGGCGCTTGGAGAGAAATCACTTTTTGTGACCCGTTTCTCTTTCAATGTATTCTGAATCTTTGATTCTTTTATTCGGTTCAAGCCATTATGTCCAGTCTCTGACTCCATTTCTATACCTGATCCTGCGGATTGGGGGTGGTCAGGTTGTTCATATTCCTCCAAGCTTGAACCTCTCTCTTCTGTGCCCTGTCAGAATGTGGGATTCTTCAATTTGATTCTCGGTATGCTCTTGCATTCCCATTTAACAGCATTCTGTCAAACAGTTCTTATGCATGGTCGGTACTCAAATCAACAGGGACCGACGAAGCTCAACCCACGTTCCTCCATCAATGGTCAACTTCTTTCATCGTGAGGCAAACCAAAATGTCGATCACCGGGTGGAAGTGAGATTTCATTTCCTTTATGACCGATTCTGCATTCTATCAAATAATCTGCATTGGATACACCAATCTTGACTATGCTACTATCTTGCTTGGTGTCCTGTTACTCGACCTCAGATCGAACACTTAGCTACCGACCCTTGAATTTTAGATGCTTGCTTGTCGATTGGGATGTCTTAGGTAGACTAGTGGCGCTAGACTTCTTTGAACAAATAGAACATGAGCTTTGGATATCTTCGACACATGTTGAATGTTTGTTACTTTGCTACTTGGCATTCAATCAACTAGTGACCTTTCCTTCAGTACATTTTGAGGTGTGATAGGCTCACAAAATATATTTCTCTCCATCAGGCCTAGATAAGACATTCTATGCTTGGTCTGTCATATTAATATTTCAATTTAAACCATTTCAAGAAAAAGGGTCACATTAACTTGGTAAAATGGAGGCAGAGCATTCATCTTGCGACCTTTAATCAGAATCTAAATTTTGTGAGCAAAGTAGCTTGTACCTTGCATTTTGCATAGCTTAGTCTTATGCCATTTTGAAGACTTTTAAACTGGTCTTACAATTCTTATACTTTATTGAACAAAAATATGAGCTACTTCAGACTATAGCAATCATTTGTTCAATAGATCCCTTTGTATCATGTTCGGATATTCTTGAACTGTATTTGAATATTAGGCTCAAACCAGGGAACTTACAATAGGAAATTGCATCATGAAAACACTAAACCTTGAGGATCTGATAATGGCCTTGAACATTCTGGAGACAATCACCTAAACACAACTGCTATGACATCAAACTAATGAATGTTTCGAACCATTTGAACCATGCTCAATATAGTTCTAAATTTACAAAGGAAGGCTTTGAACTTGAATGCTTGAGCACTTTGGTTCATTGTCATGAAACTTCATCTGAAACCTACTTTACACAACATTTTCAACATAGACTAGAGGAGATTTCAAGAGAACCAAGGAGAAGATCATTAGGAGGATAAGATTTTCAAGTTTAAAATTGGGGTTTAGAACATCAACTAACATTGGCTCTAACTAATGAGTATGTGCATAAAAAATCCTACATCTCTGGTCAAAAGACCAGTGCCTGGTCCATTGGGTAGCAGAGTCAAAGTGTACAACAAGAAAGAGGGTCTACTAGAGGGGAGAGCAAAGTGGAGAGTAGAGCAACTACAAAGAAAACCCCTAAACTAAACACAAAACAATAGCAAACCAAAGCAAGGAAAGCTTATACATAGATATGTACTAGTGAGGAGACCTCTCCATAAAGAACATAAATAAAAAAATGACATACACAAAGCCATTCATTGGCCAGTAGAAGTAAGAGCATTTTTATGATCAATAAGCTACATCCGCATGAAAGAACCCAACACCACTTTGTATGGATAGAATCTTTGTTGCTATAAGTAAAATTGATGTTTTGCTAGAATTTGGAGGAGTATACATTTTGCTCAAAGAGCCACAATTCATTATAAATTTCAAAATTCTCTAGTCTTTCAGTATCAAATTTTCAACATCGTTAGTTATTCCAAACTAAAAGGATTCATGTTCCAACATTAAAAAAAAGTACCACATCATCTTTGAACTGTTTGTGAAGAAGAATAGCAATGTTAGAACCATAGGAATTAATGCACATAACCCCTATGCATGGATCAAATATGACAAAAAATTCATCTAATGAACCCCTCGACATACACCAAGATTCATCCAACTTACTGACCCAAGTGCTCAAGTTTCCTTCACTTGACCAGTTAAAAACTTGATCACTTCCCCATTCATACATTTCATGACGACAATAGTATATATCTTGCTGTAAGCATATATCTTGCTGTAAGCATAACCTTCCCATAGATACATTGGTAGTTTTCCCAGAAAGAGAATAGTCATCGGAACAAAATGAATCACATGAAAGTGTTCTATCTAGGGAATCATACTGATTAACCAGCTCAAGGAAAATATTTTCAATGATATCAAAACCAGGAAAAAAGTAAAATGAGCATGGTATACAAATCTTGCCTTCCATATTTGAGACAACTGACACCATTTGTGTTGAATACTCTCCTTTTCCTTCCATTTTTCTATCTCTTGGATAAGATAGAACCATGCCATCTTAGAGTTGATTTTTTTGGCACTCATCTTATTGTTAAAAGTGGTAAAGTGCCATAGTTAGATTAATAAAAAGGACCTCAAGAGGAATTGAAGGATTGTTGGCCCTATCAATTTTTCCTTAACCTAATGCAAAATTGTTTTCCTATCAGATTTGGCTCCAATGAAATGAATAGTATTCGACCTTTGATAATGCTTCAACATCTTTCTCTACCTTTTTTATTTAATTTGATTATGTATAAGTTGTCTCCTGCATCTTTCTTTGTTAGACTCTCTAAGTCACCCTATTTTATGCCCTCTATTTGATTATTTTTATAAAAACAAATCATGTGTGAAGTTGTTCAACATTTTTAGGTATTTTTATTTTTATTAATATTTTAACTAATATAGAAAAAAATTATTACAGAAAAATCTAATTTCTTTTATTTTTTACATTGAAATTATAACTAGAATTTCCTATTGTCTCATCCCTTAAGCCTTCTTAGGTGCAAGTGCTAGTATAAATTAATATAATATTTTATTATTTGATAGTATTTATATTTTTAAAAGTATTCCAAACAAATTTAGTCCATATCACAAGCATCCAAGTAGGCTACAAAAGGATACATTTATAAATAATAACACATATACAACATAACATGTAATAATATATATAAGAAGAGATATACATATAGAAGAATGTGTACAACATGTTTGATTACTTTATCATGGCCTTATGTCAAGAGAGAAACAAGGATTGTCTAAAGAAATCTAGATAAAAATTTAACAAATAGCGCAACAAGAGGAAAGCTCAACACATGCACCCAAAGAATACTATGCTAGAGAAGTTCACTTCAAGCATGTTGGTTGCACTCACCCCATCTTGTTCTACATCACTATGGAAAGGTGGGAAACTCAAAAGAGAAATAACATCTAACACAGTAGGAACTATAACTAGATCCAAGAAAGGACTCTAGTGGGAGTCACTGTGCTCAATACCAAAAATTAGTATTAGTTTTGTTTAGAAAACATGTTAGGAAAATCATAATCCATATCAATATTTTCATATTCATAATCACTAACATGTGCATTGTCATTAGAATTAGTAACATCATCATTAAGAATATCTTATTATCAAGATTACTAGAATCTAAGATACGAACTAAAGCATCATGTTTTTCTATTTATATTTTATTTCGTTGATTAACTTCCTTTAAAGGATCAAGTATGGATTGATCGAAGGAAGGAAATTGTTAAGAAGAGGATGGAAGTTCAGAAGAAAGATCATGGGTCTTGGCCTTAGCTTGATGATTCTTGCAATAATGATGAGCATGTTGATTGTGAAAGGTTTTACAAGATAAAATTGAAGTACTAGGATCAACTGACATAGGCTTTGAAGAGGGAAAAACTATGGGTTGAGTGATGTTATGCAAAGAAGGAATAGGTCAGGTAGGTATGTGATGCATGAGCATCCAATGGTGTAAGGGTGATCTTGTATCACCCAAAAATATGCTTAGTGTTAGTTTATGTTTAATGTGTTTGTATTTCTAGATACCCATTTGAGCCAAATATATGTTCCAACGCTCATAGTTCCACTATTAGTTTGTTGGGTTAGTTTTTTTAGCACCTTAGGATACATGCTAATGTAGAAATTGGGTTATTTTTGTATTTGAGACATAGTTATGATGATTGAGAGGTTTTAATTTGGAGGGATGATTGTAACTGTAATTTCCAAACACTTACGAGAAAGAATCACGTCAAAAGGCTTTACATAAATTGAAAGTTATTGTAGTTTTAAGTTTCTTGGAGACCTCTTAAGAATGCTTCAAAGTTAGATTTGAGGCACTAAACAGCCTTTTACGGGCCCAAAAATAGGGGACTTAAAAATATGGTCCATATACATATCGAGTGCTCATAGAGCTCTCTAAAAATGTAAATGATATGTCAATCAAAATCCTGAATCAAAAGTTATGCCTCCCAAAAGTTGGACTACCATTTTTGGATTCTTCTAATTTTGCATTGTCTTCTGACATGTCTTCTAGAATTTTCTTCCTTGGCAATGGATGCCAAATGGAATATTCTAAAATGTGTTCCTAACCCTAAACCTCATTTGGGTTACTTAAGGTCATCTCTTGCATTGTAAAGAATTTTTTTGTATAGTTTGGGAGAAGGTACTATGAGAATTTTTTTTTTCTCCAAAATTTGATTATGTTGTAAGCCTATAGGGCATACATTTGAGTCTATTTTTACTTTAATGAATGTAGTAGTATAAATTTTTTGATAGTAATAGTCTCCTTTCTTATTGTGTTCATTTTTTCTTGGGCTATGCCCTCATCAAGTGGTATCAAAGGAAGTGTTCCTAAGTGTGTAGACATAGCACCAACTATGAGGCAGTTTGCAATAGGACTATGTTGTCGTGGGTTTTGTGATAGTGAGAATATGTCTTCACAAAGAGAGTGTGATGGAAGGGCCAAAGGTGTTCCCACTAAGTTTGAATCCCTCTAGAGAAAAATTCAACCATTGCAAGAGGAGATCCATAGAGGGATGAATCTTTTTTTGTAAGGGGTAAAAGTGAGGAGAAAAATGAAGAAGGAAATATTGTGCAAGAAGGAGAAGTGTAAGGAGAAGTCATGAACCAAGTGGAGGAGAAGCATTTTAATCCTATTTCTAGGATGGGCAGAAGACCTAAACTTGAGGTTAACATGTTTCAAGGAGATCTAAACCCAAAGGAGTTGATTGATTGGATCAATGAGCTCGAGGAATATTTTGAGTATGAGGATATTGAGAACCCTAATAGGGTAAAGTTTGGGAAGGCCAAATTGAAGGGCCCTACCAAAATCTGGTGGGAAGAGATTAGTTAGAGAGGAATAGAAGAGGGAAGGAGAAAACCATAAGATGGGATCAAATAGTTGACAAACTAAAGAAGCAATACATTCTTGTTGACTATGAGCTTGATTTGTTCAAGAAGGTGCAAGGGTTAAAGAAAGCGGTAAAATATACCCAAGATATATGGAGGATTTTTAACAAGTCCTTATTAGGATGGGGCATGTAGAATCAAACAAGAAGAAGGTCCCCCATTACCTTAATGGGTTAAGAACTAGCATTCAGGAGGAGCTAATTCTAGTTAGAATGACCAAAATTAAAGAGGCATGCTAATTTTCTTTGCGAGTTGAGGAGAAACTAAACAAAATTTTTGATGGAAAGAAAAGAGGGCACACTCAAGGAGTAAGGGATGGTGCTAGTTCCTTTGGAGGCCAAAATGAGGACCAAAAGAAAAATTAAGAAGTGGGTACCAGCCAAAACTAAAGGAATGAGGGTTTCAACTACTCTTGTGATCAAAACTTTGGAGTCCAAAGATGAAGAGGTAGAGGAAGTGGACAAGGTTCAGGTAGATGAGGCTCTTATGGTACATGTTATCACTATAGTCAAGAAGGCCATTGAGCCTATGAGTTATCTCAATGCCAAGGAAGGATAGATAAGAGAGTTGATGATCAAGAATGGGTTTGGCATGTGGATGATGATGCCAAGTCATTGCATTCAAATGATACAAAAAGAGGAGAGGTTACAAAAGGGTCTTGCTAAGTGGTGTGACTGAACCTAAACAAAGGAGGAGTCTATTTTATACCAAGTGAAACTATGAGGGTAAATTTTATGATGTGATTACTAATAGTGTGACAATACAATATTTTGGGTCAAATTGCAGTAGCAATTGGCGACAAAAATGTAATTTGTCTTGGTTTTCATGTTGTTTTTGCAATAATCCTCGATGTCATCACAATGCTGACATTGGAAATGTAATTGTGATGCCTCTATGAGTATTTAAAAATGAATAAAAGATATGTTATAAATCATTCCCCATTTGTTTTTATTTTGGAGAGTTGTGTGGGAAACAAGGTTGAGAGCTCTGAACAGAGGTGGAGAGATGTAAACATTTTCATGCCCTTATAATTTGTGTATTTCATTGTTGTGATCTTTTCATTTTGTTGCTATTCCCTTTCTTTGTGATTTAATTTTTGTGATCTATGTAGTTCATTTCCATTCCCTTTCTCTACAATTTGGCTCTCATGCCCTTGTGATCTCTACATTTCATTTACATGCCCTTGCTTTGTGATTTTTTTGCCATGCCCTTTCTCTATAATTGTTTTACCATATCATGCCCTTATGGTCTTTGTTCCCTTTCTTTGTGATTTCATTTTCGTGTTGTGCTCTTGCTCTATGATTTTGTTACCATACCCTAGCTCTGCCATTTTCTTCAAGAGCTATGTAAATGTTCATTTATTTTCCTTCTAAATAGGTATCTCTTTATATTTCCTTCTAAACATGTATATTTAGAGATATTTTTTAAGGTTCTTATTACATCTTAACACAATAAAAAATTGATCTAGTTGCATACATATTCTAGAATCCAAATAATAAAATAATAAAACTCACTCAACCTGTGCTAGGTAACTTACCTCAAGGTCCTCCACAAAAATAATGTAGAACTAGAAAAAAAGGGAAAAGTTCGCAAGAAATTTTATAAAAACATATCATAGCAGATATTTTTAGAAAGAAACTAGCCATAATCTAGTAAATTGGGTCTAGTTTCTAATTATATGGGTTGATTACAATTTCCTTTAGACCTATCATTAGAATAGGTAAAATTAAATGAAAAATTAGTTGTTCCCATCTAGGAGGACCAAATACATTTTTTTGTGGTATTTCTATTGACACAAAAGTTTGCACCCTTGCCTAAGGGAATGCATCTCAGGCAGCCTTGTGTAACATGGAAACAACCTCCAAGCTATGGGACTTGAACTGTAAGGTTGAGTCTTTAGAGAAAGCTGACTTCCTTTATTATTAGGGTGCATCCAACTACTCACAAAGAGGAAAAGGGAGAAGGAATGCATGAAAAACAAATCCACCTATTCTAACCTAAGGAGTGATGAACCAAAATAGAGTGTTCGATCCTATCTCTTCCTATACTTGCACACTTGAATTGTTATGACACCAAAAGATATATAGATCCAGACTTGTTTAATATCCAAAAATCACATGTAGATCACATACCTAGATAAATGACTCAAGGAAGAAAATATTCACTATATATCATTCATAGGTCAAAAGATACAATCATGCAGATAGACACAAAACATTGAGGAGAGGCAAATAGATCTTGCACATTATATCAATGGCTGAAAAATATAAGGCATATTATCATGAATGGTTTAGAGGAAAAGAGAATTTGTGCATGCTAAAACATGGAAAAGAACATAGAGAAGAATTGACCCTAAGAAAGATTATAAAATATGCCTTTATAGTTTAGGCATAAAACAAATAACTTCTAAACTAAGGCAAAGAACAACTACCACCATTAATATTGTAGAGAAAAATCATATAGATCAAGAAGATTTGATCCTAGGTATACATTTGGAAGCAAGAAAATCGAATATTTTGAACAAAAATAGAGCTCTAAGAAGATAGAAATGACACCATTAATGTAGAAATCCCTTCAATTGGACAACTAGTCAGAAAGACACATTTCTTTCATGACCTTTTAGTTCAACCTAACTTGGGAGTGGTTGGGATCAATCATGGAGATCAAATCACATAGATGTTAGTGAACAGATTTTTCCTTTTAATTGGTTTACCAAATTAACTCTATACCCAAATATCACAAAGAACAAAATCATTCACTATAGTTGAGGAAGCACTCTTATCTTACTTTACACTTCCTCTCTGAATTTTTAAAGGTACAACTCCCTTATTAGATTTGAAATAAATTTGAAATCATTTTCACACTTTTCCCAAAGTGCATAAAGATCTCTCAACTACTCCTAGGTAGTGAGGTAATTATATAAAAAGGAACTGCTCGAAGATGAACAGACTGAACTAATGTAGAGAAGAAAATTCACTTCAAAGAATGAACTTTCGCTTAAATTTTAACATGTATCATTAACAATGAATGAAAAAAAAAATTTTAAAGAACTTACAATCAAACAACAACAATTTGGGATTTTCGAAACGTCGAATCACATTCACAAAGTAATAATAATTCAACACTCTAAACACAAAGTTTCAAAGCATAATTCAAAATTCTTCATATATGTATATTCAAACTTTAATGCACCAAGTCCTTGAAAGCCAAACATTCATATACTGGTTCCCAAAATACTGTTATCAAAATCAAATCTATGTTAAAATATTGCTATCTAATCTCTATTTTCTATCCCCTATTTGCTTAAAAAAAACACAGTTCAATGCCCCAACATTTATAGTTTTTCAAACCTGAAGGGCCTCCAATAAAACCCAACACTATCGGATTGGTACAAGAAACAGTTATAAAACTAGAAAATAGTTATCAAAAAGAAAAGCCCCAACCGGTGACCGTTCAACTCCCAGTATCCACGTCAGTTTTCTCCTCTTCTCCAAAGGTTTGACACACTAGCTTCCAACTTCAAAACGTGGATACAAATTCCTGCATAGCATGGGAGTATGGGTTCTTCAAGCTCATCAACCGAGCTCTGCATGCGTCTTTCTGCCACTTATACTCTTTTACCTTTTGGTTCTGATGTGGCATCAAGCTCTCATTAAGTCACAACATAGATTCAATGCTTGCCAAGGAGGTGAAATCATTGGCCTTCGGTGATTCTTCATCCCTGATCTATTCTACTGCCCTGGTGAAACTCTTGATTAACATTTCAGTGTCCATATTCCCTTCCTCGAATTCTAAGGTTCCCATAGGATTGACAATCTTCATGTCCTTTACTAGCTCCTCGTGCATTTCGGTGATTTTACTTTCGATGCTTTGTATTTCTTTGATGGTCTCTTTGTAAATGGACTCTTTCCAACACATATTATTCTTTAGAATGAAAAGTATGCAGGGGTCCACGACCTTCATAGGATTTTCACTTAGGAATTTGGGGACCCCAAAATTTTCAACCTCTGAGACCTATAGAACCACAACTTGACAGCGTGCTAATTCTGTTTCCCATTTTGAGATCAAGGTTTGAGTCTCCCCTAGAAGCATTTCACCTTCGGAGTAGATGCTGACAACTTCAAAAATGAATTTATTTCCTTGATTTATTATGTTATTGGCC
The DNA here is from genome assembly GCA_028749045.1 of Cupressus sempervirens. Lineage (NCBI taxonomy): Eukaryota > Viridiplantae > Streptophyta > Pinopsida > Cupressales > Cupressaceae > Cupressus > Cupressus sempervirens. The sequence continues at coordinate 52,203,493 of CM053790.1, read as the reverse complement.
TAGTTAGTCATAGCATCAGCTAACAGTTTTCCCTTCTACATATGTTTCATCAATTGCTGGCTCTCAACAGAGTTGGGGTCAAAAGGTTGTGGAACCTGAATTATAGGAGAATCGCCTAGGTTGATCAGAGAATTGATAAATGCGGCCATCATCACCACCATTTCATTTAGTTCTTTCTTTTCCTTGGAATCTCTCTCTGATTGTGTGAGCATATGGTCAGCAGAGAACTTAAAGAAATTGTTGCCAGTACTCCTATTTATAGAACCTAATTCAAAAGAAGTAACTTGGAACCCTTCATCCTCAATCTCCCCAAATTGTTTCTTTTGTTTATAAGTGGCCACCTCTACTATGATTTTTACTGTCACCAAGTTTTTGGTGAGACAAGCATCCATTTTTACTTTCTTTGTCTTAGAACCTCTTGCCGCATATCTAGTGACTATGTCCTTTACTGGTGTGGATACCGGCTGCAGACTCTATTTCTTGTTGATTGAATTGGACAACCACGAAGGGACAGAAGAAGTGGTTGACATTACCTAAGTGTCTTGAGTTGGAGTTAAGAATTTAGGTTGATCTATTCTTGGGGCTTCAATGAATTGGACTTCACCATCTACTTCATCAGGGGAAACAAATTTATCATCTGAACTTTGCCCCTGAGATGTCATCTTCTATTTCTGAACACTAGGCTGCTTTGAGGCTTTGAATTTGGATTGGGATCTCATCCTAGGAGCCATAGCTTACGAATGGGGAGAGGACCTCAGTTTCTTTTCTGGAATCGGTGCATCCCCTGCAATATGAGAAAATGGAATGTTAGATTGAAGTGGTCCTGGGGAAGAAATCACCCTAGGAGAAGACTCATTGATATTTCCTCCTTTTTTTCTCTGTAGCCCGTCATCTATATAGGTCAATATGGATCTAGCTCTCAAATTAATATCATCTTCATCCTCTTTGCTCTAGTCTACTGCTAGAAACTTTGCCTCATTTGATTCTTCCCAACTAGGTTCAGTTAAGTATGAACTGTCTTCAATAATTCCTTGTGTTTTGAAGTTCAATCTGAACGAATTGATTTGTTGTACAGTTAATCTAGAATGGTCTTTCTTCAAGAACTCTTCTTCATTTCTATAGTCTCTCCATAGATCTTCTAAATGAGGTGCGTCCAAAAGATTTACTTCAAGGCCAAGGTTAGAGCTGCATATCCCCTACTATCAAAGTTTCTCCTGCTGTGGTAGAAACCAAGATTGAATCCCAAAAAATTGTTTCCAATGGTGGAAGCATTATTCATGTTAGCATAGACTAAGGAGTCCAGTGTGATAGGGAAAGCTATTCCCCAATTCTCCTGAGGAAGATTATCTTTAATGACTGAGAAAAGCTGTCTGCATAATTCGGCCAAAATGAAACAATCAAGAGCCTATCAGGGTAATCTCAGAGGTCCATCCTCAAAGCCTCCAACTCTTAAATATGTGAACCTGGGAAATTGAATGAAATGAGTCCCATATTGTTGAACTAGCTTCTATGCCTCAAAAGAAAGTCGTGGCACCTGAACACCCTTTAGAGTCAAATAAACGCTTCCATACACTACATCATGCACCTTACAGAAATCTTCTAAAACTCGCTCTTTCTGAAACGAAGGACAATACTGGAAAATAATTATTTCTTCGTTCCATACCCCATGTGGAAGGATAGTGAGATCACATGTACAAACAATACAATAAGTCAAATATGAAGCCATATAGAAATCCTCGCGAGATTCTTTGGCCCTTTTGAGTTGGTTCCTCAAGGAATTGGCAATGATCTCCGCCTAATCCATCCACTGCTCACCTTTCAAGATAATTTCAATATATCTATACATCCATTCTTCAAACAAATACACATCAGATGAACCCTTCACCCTGTGCAATAATACAACTAGGTCATGTATATGGGGTTTCATGTGATCTTTCATAATGAATTTGGGTAGCCTAGACCCACCTCCATAGTTAACTTCGGTCCATTTTCTGGCGAGGGTGTTTTGAAAAATGTTAGGGGTTTCCTGGTATTCAGCCAAAGCTTGAGTGGGTGAAAATGCAGAAAAGGTATTTTTTGTTAATCGTAAAACAGATGAAATGGTTTCCCTTGAGATAGAAAGTATTGTGTTTCCATTCACATCTATTATGCTTCTACTCCTAACATTGTAATGGTCAATGCAAAGTTGCAGAAGTTCAGGGCTTACGAAAGTAGGAGGAAAGGCAGTGGCTTCAATCAACCCACTTGTTAAGACTTCCATGCACCCCTTAACCTCTTTGGTATTCTCAAGAAATTTTTTTTGTAGCTTTTCCACATTTACCCCTTCTAAATTCCTATCATAGATCATTGGTCTCTTACATTCTAGGCTAGAAGCATTGCTGAAAAAGTGCAAGACTGACTTCATTTTCAACAAAACAAGCAAAACCTCTACTAGACAATCCTTTTTAAAACAACAGATTTGTAGAACAAAAAAAAGATGTCTAAATTCTCACCTGCTTTACATTGAAAACCAACGAATTGCTCTACCTTCCTTAACAACTCCTTCTCTATTGCAAAGTAGTTTACTGAGCTACTGAACGGTTTTATTAAAGGAAAGATTTGCATGTGAAAGTATTGGATAATTAATGGACACGATGACATATCACCTCATATCAACCTTGGCATGTTCGAAACATTGTAGCATGAGCTTTTCATTTAATGATTTCCCTTTTCACATAAATCAACAATGATCAATTTCGTACAATATCCGATCATCCTTCAAGTCGAAGATCTTTTCTCCCACTCCTAATGATGATGACTTCCTCCTTGGAAAAAGAACAAAATCTTTTTCTTTTTGATAGCTAACACGAGCCTTAATTGATTGTGGAAAGGCGATGCGCTGTATTTTAGAAACAAATTATCGCCATCCGTTCTGATCAAGAACTACTTTGAACTGCTTTGAACTTAGACTCAAAGTGGTTCGAAGTGCTTCAATGAAGGCCACCGTGTAAAGAGAACTTCCTGCCAAATGAAGAAGCATTAGTATGAAAATATTAGGTTGAACTACTTCGAACTACTTTGAGTTAAGGTTCAAAGTGGTTCAAAGCAGTTCAAAGAAAGGGGATCACAACCGCAGAAGCTTGTGACAACAACTTCAAGGAGTGGAGAAGGCAAAAGTGATGAGGAGAAGGCTTCAAACAAATATAGGTAGAGGGAGGTTTGAAGGAGATCCTTGGGAAAAGAATTAAGCGACTCTACACACAACTAACAGGGGCTCTGACTGGGGACTGTGTATGCGGAATACACAAAGAACTCAAAAAAAGGGGAACAAAAATGGAACAAAAACAAACGGGAAAGAAAGAAAGAAGAAAAAGAACTAAACATGACAAAATTGCTATGTACATGGCAGGGAACATCAAAACTCAGAATTTGACCAACTTCAAATCCTGCCCATTATATGTAAAAGGCAGATTTGTTCCATCTGGATATCTCAATCGGAAAGTATTAGGGCCAACAATCTCTGAAATGAAGAATGGACCTTTCCAAAGGGATTCAAATTTTCCATGTGTTCCTTTTGGTTCTTTCCTCTTATCCCACAAGAGTACTTCATCATGCTTAAGGAAATTTCTTGGTCGAGCTCTTCTGTCAAAGATATGTTTTACATTTGTCTGGTGTTCTGTGATATGGTCAACCAATTTGCATCTCTCATTTTCCAACTTTTGCAGATACATGACTCTTTTTTCCAATGAATTCTTAAAGAATTGATCCTGTATGAGTGATTGCAATTTTGCAGTTGATAACTCCAAAGGTAAGGATATTTGGGCCCCAATCCCATATACTAGTTCAAAGGGAGCCATTCCAATGGCTCTTTTTGGTGTAATCCGATCTTCCCATAATGCTTCATAAAGTCTCTTGTGCCAATCTTGGGAATTATCAGAAACCAATTTTTTAATGATGGCCACTAGATTTTTATTGTTGGATTCTGCTTGCCCGTTCCCTTGTGGGAAGTAATCTGACGAATGAGCCAAGGATACACCATGTTCATAACAGAAAAGAGATATCTCTTCTGATGAAAAATAAGTGGCATTATCTGAAACTATTTTTTGAGGTACGCCAAATCTGACAAAAATTTGCTCCATCAGGAACTCGCACACTACTTGGGAGTTAGATTTCTTTGTTGGTATCACTTCCACCCATTTAGTGAAATAGTCTATTGTTGTTAAAATGTAGGTATGTCCGGCACTTGATGGAGGATTTATGGGTCCGATAAAATCAATACCCCATTGTCGGAAAGGCTCATCAATTACCATAGACCTAAGCGGCAATGCTGCTAATTAAGGGCGTCCAGTAAAAAGATGACATTTTTCATAGTTTTTCACAAATTTATAAGCATCTTTGAACATGCCTGGCCAGTAGAAACAATTCCTGAGAATTTTAAAAGCGGTAACAGTGGATGAGAAGTGTCCTCCGCAAGCCTCTAAATGATATGCTTTTAACAATTTTTTCTATTGTTCTGTGTCGGCACACCTTAAAAAGGTCCCATCGATTCCCCTCTTATAAAGAACACCATTTGAAATCACATATTTCGCTGCTTTCAATCTTAAATTTTGTCTCCCTTTATGATTCATATTTGGTGGGCATTCACCATATGATAGAAAATATGCAATGTCTGAGAACCAAGAATTTGTTAGGCTAACCAATAAGACTCCAGGGGCTTCCTCGAATTTATCAGGGGATGTGTCTCTACATTCAGCTATCGATTTGCATAGACCACACCCTCTCACTAGAGAAGTAGTCTTGATAGTCAGATCATATTCTTGGACTTTAGTCACCCAAACCACCCATTTATTCATCCCTACTTCTTGTTGAGTTAAAACACTTTTGATTGCAGTTTCAAGTACATACACGACAGAATGAGAATGTAGGATATAATACCTAAATTGTTTCAATGCCTTTACTACAACGAATGCATGTTTTTCAATAGGAGTGTAATTCAATTCATGCCTCTTCAGGGGAACACTCATAAAGGCGATGGGAGCCTCTTCTCCTTCATCATTCTACTGAGTTAGAATACTAGATAGAGAGTGTTCAGAAGCATAACAATAGATAATGAAATTCTTTTCAAAGTTAGGACTCACCAGCATTGGGGTACTTACAATAGTTGTTTTGATGTCTTCGAAGGCCCTTTTACCCTCCTCTTGTCATCTGAAAGGACATTTTTTGCTCATCATATCCAGCATATATATTTCACCTTCTTAGAGAATTCGGGTACCAAATTTCTCAAGAAATTGATCTAACCGAAGAAAGATTTCAGGTCACTTCTATTGGTAGGAAAAACCAGTTTCTGTATGGCTTTCACCCTCTCAGGATCAATTTTTATGCCCTCTTTGGAAACAATATGCACGAGCAATTTACCTTCTTCCATGAAGAACACAAACTTTTTAGGGTTCAAAGGGATACTGTGCTGTCTGCATCTACCTAGTACTTTTTCCAAATCTCTCAAATGATGTTTCCTCCTTTTCGAATAGACAGTCAAATCATCAAGATATATAACGATTATCCTATCTCGGAGGTCCTTGAAGGAGGAGTTCATAGCACGCTGAAAAGTGGCCCCAACAATTAATTAGACCAAAAGGCATTCAGTTATAAGCGAAGGTGCCCCAAGGAGTAATGAATGCTGTCTTGTGTTCATCTTTTGAGGCGACACTGATCTGATTATATCCTGAATAGCCATCAAGCATAGACATTACTTCAGATCCGGCAACTATTTGCAGGATGTGGTCCATAGTAGGAAGTACATAGTTGTCTTTGAGGCTTGCTTGATTCAAATTCCTAAAATCCACGCAAATTCTTATTTCCCCATTCTTTTTCCTTACAGGGATGATATTTGCCACCCATGTTGAATGATGTATTGGGTAAATTATATGAGCCTTCAACATCTTTTCCACTTCTCGAAAAATAGCTTCTGAAACTTTGAGGTTGTAATTCCCGAGTTTCTGCCTAAAGATGGTAGCCCCTGGTTTCAATAGTATATGATGCACAAATTCGCCGTTTCTGAAATTTTTTAAATCACTATAACTCCATGCAAAAACATCCTGATATCTAATTAAGAGTTCAGACAACTTGTCCTTTCCTTTACAGAACAAGTTCATCCTATAGAAATCCACTTAGGATTTTTCGCATTCCCAATGTTGATCTTGTCAAGTTCTTCTTCTTTCTTATCAGAGTCAACATCTTTATTTAGAGTGCTATCATCTTTTCTACCAAAAAGATGTTCAAGGGAAACCAAACCTTCAGGGATCCTATTTCCTGAGAGCTGAATCACCTCGCCTGTTTCCATTGATTCTTCCCCAATGGGTTTACCACAATGTTTGGACCCTTCAAAGAAGGTTTCAGCAAAATCGCCAGCGCATGTTATAAATTCCTTTAATTGCACATCATCATTAAAAACCTACCAATGGTTAACATTGTTTGGGACCTTAGGTCTATAAATCACTTCAATCCTATAAGTATCACTTTTGAATTTAGAATGTGGTAGTAGTAGTGATGCTGAGATAGCTAAGGAGTCAACTTTTGTGTTTTGAACATGAGGAATGAATTCAATAGAGAATGCTTCAAATGATTCGATTTCATCTCACACTAAATTTCTATAATGTTTCAATCTATCATTTTTCACTGAAAACTATTTTCTCACCTGCTTCACGATGAGTTCAGCGTTACCTTTCACCTTGAGGCACTTTACTCCTTTAGCTTTGGCTTCTTGTAAACCTAGAAGCAAAGCTTCATATTCTACAGTGTTATTGGTATTATGAAAGTCTAGCTTAAAAGAAAAAGGAAAAACTTTCCCAGAAGGTGAAATGAGAACAACACCTGCACCTGAGCCTGAATTCGAGCAGCTTCCATCAAATTCTAGGGTCCATAAAGTGTGTTCTGAACTTACCTCTTCTCTCTATTCTTCTCTGCATGGCTCTTCAGGTAGAATAATATAATTTCCGAACTAGCATTCTTCATACAATATCTGTGCTTTAGGATTATCAGAGGGTACTACAGTATATTTATGCTTGGGTTCAAGTTCTAGCTTTATTTTCTTCTTCCCTATAGGAATATATGCTTCTGACCAATCCATTTTAATTTCTCCCCCCATGTCTTTGCAAAAATTTCTACTGAGCAGCATTCCATAGCTGGTTGGGATATCAGCTACTAGAATAGTAAGTTTTACCCTCTTTTCAGGGCAAGCATAAAGAACAACCTACACATCTTTTGCCTGACCAACCAGGGGTACTTGTTTCCCATCCATAGCATAGCAGCACCCAAAGGTCTTTGTGAGCTCCAAACCAAGAGCTTTTGCAACTGGTTGGGGCATAATGTTATCTGATGCTCCAGAGTCAATGATGCAATTACTAAGCTTCTGACCATTTAATAACAGAGATATATAGAATGGATTAGGCTTAGTTTCCTCTATTTCTTTTTGAATAGAATTAGCAATGGTTTTAGTGCCCTTAGCGCATCTTTCAGATACAAAGATGGGTTTGTCGATAGTCTTTGGATCCTCAAAAACCTCATTCGTAACATGGGCATTAGTAGCAGGACTTCCCTTTACATATTGAACCAACTTGTCCAATTCTTTTGGGTTAAGTTTTAGATATTCAGCTAGAGAAATTGATATGGAAGAGGTTTTGCAAAATTCAACAATATCAAAAGTCGACGTACTAGCTTTCGTTTCTGTTCTGGACAAGATTTTCGGTTCTCCAATCTTGATTTCATCAGCATGCATATGTTCCTTACCTTTAGAACTTGATACATTGAGGGAAATTCGTGAATATAATTTCTAATTATGTTGGCCTCTAGTCATTATGGTGCAAACAGGGTCTTGGAGCGTTGTATAAACATTGCCTCCTCTTTCAGAGTCAGATTCATACTCCAAGAAATAAGAACCTAAGTCTCTCTTCTCGATACTCTCATTTTTGGTCATTTGTTCTGCTGCAATAGCATTTTTTACTAGTTGGATACAATTTAGCCAATCGGGGCATTCTCATTCATCATGATCTGCAGTCATATAAAATGAACACATCGTTTCTTTTGGAGCTTCTTCAATTTGTAATCTTGTTTGAGGAGCAGTTAACGGGGGTGTTTTACCAAAATTTTGAGGCTGTTTCCATCTATGAATGTCCTGGTAAGGGGCCTCATATGGGTTATGGATCTTGTTTTTCTATCTCTTCATCATTGATATGTCGTTCATCAACTTTTGCAAAACTGGGTCTGTGGGGGTAGAAGATGAAGCAGTTCCGGGAGTATGTACATCTCTCTTCCACTTACCGGCATTAATGAATGCATCTTCCAATTGAATAGCCAATCTCTGAGCAGCATCTAAATCAACACAAGCATCTTTAATGAGGTGAAAACTTATATCTGTTGGAACAACATTAATAAAGAACGACTTCTGATTTTCCACAATGGGCCTAGATGTTGTAGGAATTCTTTGGACCAGCCTATTAAATTTAGCCACAAACTCCCTCATGGGTTCATGCATGTCTTTCTTCATTTGACTGAGCTGAGAAAACAAAGAACATTCGTTTTCAGGGGTTTTTAATCTATTTTCAAAAGCATTCTTCATATCATCCCAACTAGTAATGGAATGATGAGGCAAATGATTAAACCAGTCAGTAGCGGAATCAATCAAAGTTTGCACAAATAGTCTCACAACAACTTCTTGTGTGGGAACACTTATGACAACACAAGTAGAATGAAAATCACTCAAATGATCATTTGTCAAAACCTTGCCATCTCCACTAAACTTGGGTAGAATCTCAATAGCGCCTTTAGGAAGTGCTGCAGGATTCACACCTAAATTCAGTGGACCTATATTCTGCCCCCAAGGCTAATTAGCGGCCATGTTGGGTGGGATAACTTGCAAGGGTTGGATTGATAGGTAGGCTGGAACAAGAGTACTCAACGGAAGTAAAGATTGTACCAACAGTGAGAAAGGAGATGGTCTAGGTGGCGAATTAGATCTGCTTTGAGATCTAATCTGTTTCTTTTTGGGGTCATTAAAATCTGGCAAAAATTTTAGGTTTTTCAATGGCTCAAATTTTTCATCAAGAATTCCTTTTTCCCTTTCTCCTCTCATGTATCTACGAGTAGCCAGTTCTATCTTATAGTTCAAGGCCTTGCAGGTGCCTGGGCCAATCTATCCACAATGGCCGCCATTTGAACTTCTGGCACTCCTCTCAACAATTCTGCTTTTTCCTCATCTCTTTCAAGAACTGCTAATACTTGTTGGTATTGTTGACCACTCCTACGTACTCACCAAGCGGTTGCAGCCAAGTCTGAGATTATGTCTTCTTGAGTATCTTCAAATCGGAGGTTAGGTTGTAATACAGGGAAGACCTCGTTATGTGGAAGAACCATTGTTACACATTGCATCTAAGGGTTAAGGCTCTTTCAAAAAGGGACTCTTCCCCAGTAGAGTCACCAAAAATCTGTTAGTGAATAGATTTTTCCTTTTAATTGGTTTACCAAATTAACTCTATACCCAAATATCACAAAGAACAAAATCATTCACTGCAGTTGAGGAAGCACTCTTATCTTACTTTACACTTCCTCTCTGAATTTCTAAAGGTACAGCTCCCTTATTAGATTTGAAATAAATTTGAAATCATTTTCACACTTTTCCCAAAGTGCATAAAGATCTCTCAACTACTCCTGGGTAGTGAGGTAATTATATAAAAAGGAACTGCTCGAAGATGAACAGACTGAACTAATGTAGAGAAGAAAATTCACTTCAAAGAATGAACTTTCGCTTAAATTTTAACATGTATCATTAACAATGAATGAAAAAAAAACTTTTAAAGAACTTACAATCAAACAATAGAAGTTTGGGATTTTTGAAACATCGAATCACATTCACAAAGTAATAATAATTCAACACTCTGAACACAAAGTTTCAAAGCATAATTCAAAATTCTTCATATATGTATATTCGAACTTTAATGCACCAAGTCCTTGAAAGCCAAACATTCATATACTGGTTCCCAAAATATTGTTATCAAAATCAAATCTATGTTAAAATATTGCTATCTAATCTCTATTTTCTATCCCCTATTTGCTTAAAAAAAACACAGTTCAATGCCCCAGCATTTATAGTTTTTCAAACCCGAAGGGCCTCCATTAAAACCCAGCCCTATCGGATTGGTACAAGAAATAGTTATAAAACTAGAAAACAGTTATCAAAAAGAAAAGCCCCAATCGGCGACCATTTAACTCCCAATATCTGCGTCAGTTTTCTCCTCTTCTCCAATGGTTTGATGCACCAGCTTCCAACTTTGAAACGTGGATACAAATTCTTGCGTAGCATGGGAGTATGGGTTCTTCAAGCTCATCACCCAGGCTCTACATGCATCTTTCTGCCACTTATACTCTTTTACCTTTCGGTTCTAATGTGGCATCAAGCTCTCATTAAGGCACAACATAGATTCAATGCTTGCCAAGGAGGTGAAATCATCAGCCTTCAGCGATTCTTCATCCCTGATCTGTTCTACTACCCTGGTGAAACTCTTGATTAACATTTCAGTGTCCATATTCCCTTCCTCGAATTGTAAGATGCTTGTAGGATTGACAATCTTCATGTCCTTTACTAGCTCCTGGTGCATTCCGATAATTTTACTTTGGATGCTTTGTATTTCTTTGATGGTCTCTTTGTAAATGGACTCTTCCCAACACATATTATTCTTTAGAATGAAAAGTATGCAGAGGTCCATGGCCTTGAGAGGATTTTCACTCAGGAATTTGGGGACCCCAAAATTTTCAACCTCTGAGACCTGTAGAATCACAGCTTGATAGCGTGCTAATTCTATTTCCCTTATTGAGATCAAGGTTTGAATATCCCCTAGAAGAATTTCACCTTTGGAGTAGATGCTGACAACTTTAGAAATGAATTTATTTCCTTGATTTATTATGTTATTCACCCAGTTAGTCATAGCATTAGCTAACAGTTTTCCCTTCTGCATTTGTTTCATCAATTGCTAGCTCTCAACAGAGTTGGGGTCAAAAGGTTGTGGAACCTGAATTATAGGAGAATCGCCTAGGTTGATCAGAGAATCGATATATGCGGCCATCGTCACCACCATTGCCTTTATTTCTTTCTTTTCCTTGGAATCTCTCTTTGATTGTGTGAGCATGTGGTCAGTAGAGAACTTAAAGAAATTGTTGCCAGTACACCTATTTATAGAACCTAATTCAAAAGAAGTAACCTGGAACCCTTCATCCTCGATCTCCCCAGATTCTTTCTTTTGTTTATAAGTGGCCACCTCTGCTGTGATTTTTCCTGTCATTAGGTTTTTGGTGAGACAAGCATCCATTTTTACTTTCTTTGTCTTAGAACCTCTGGCCGCATATCTAGTGACTATGTCCTTTACTGGTGTGGATACCGACTGCAGACTCCATTTCTTGTTGATTGAATTGGACAACCATGAAGGGAGAGAAGAAGTGGTTGACATTACCTGAGTGTCCCGAGTTGGAGTTAAGAATTTAGGCTGATCTATTCTTGGGGCTTCAATGAATTGGACTTCACCATCTACTTCATCAGGGGAAAAAAATTTATCATCTGAACTTTGCCCCTGAGATGTCATCTTCTGTTTTTGAACACTAGGCTGCTTTGAGGCTTTGAATTTGGATTGGGATCTCATCCTAGGAGCCATAGCTTGCGAATGGGGAGAGGACCTTAGTTTCTTTTCTAGAATCAGTGCATCCCCTACAATATGAGAAAATGGAATGTTAGATTGAAGTGGTCCTGGGGAAGAAATCACCCTAGGAGAAGACTCATTGATATTTCCTCCTTTTTTCCTCTGTAGCTAGTCATCTATATAGGTCAATATGGATCTAGCTCTCAAATTAATATCATCTTCCTCCTGTTTGCTCCAGTCTACTACTAGAAAATTTTCCTCATTTGATTCTTCCCAACCAGGTTCAATTAAGTATGAACTGTCTTCAATAATTCCTTGTGTTTTGAAGTTCAATTTGAACGAATTGATTTGTTGTACAATTAATCTAGAATGGTCTTTCTTGAAGACCTCTTCTTCATTTCCACAGTCTCTCCATAGATCTTCTAAATGAGGTGTGTCCGAAAGATTTACTTCAAGGCGAAGGGTTAGAGCTGCATATCCCATACTATCGAAGTTTCTCCTGCTGTGGTAGAAACCAAGATTGAATCTCAGCAAATTGTTTCCAATGATGGAAGCATTATTCATGTTAGCACAGACTAAGGAGTCTAGTGTGATAGGGAAAGCTATTTTCCAATTCTCTTGAGGAAGATTATCTTTAATGACTGAGAAAAGCTGTCTGCATAATTTGGCCAAAATGAAACAATCAAGAGCATATTGGGGTAATTTCAGAGGTTCATCCTCAAAGCCTCCAACTCTTAAATATGTGAACCTGGGAAATTGAATGAAATGAGTGCCATATTGTTGAACTAGCTTCTGTGCCTCAAAAGAAAGTCATGGCACATGAACACCCTTTAGAGTCAAACAAATGCTTCCATACACTACATCATGCACCTTACAGAAATCTTCTAAAACTCGATCTTTCTGCAACGAAAGAAAATACTGGAAAATGGTTATTTCTTCGTTCCATACCCCATGTGGAAGGATAGTGAGATCACATGTACAGACAATACAATAAGTCAAATATGAAGCCATATAGAAATCCTCGCGAGATTCTTTGTCCCTTTTGAGTTAGTTCCTCAAGGAATTGGCAATCATCTCTGCCCAATCCATCCACTGCTCGCCTTTCAAGATAATTTCAATATATCTATACATCCATTCTTCAAACAAATACACATCAGCTGAACCCTTCACCCTGTGCAATAATATAACCAGGTCATGTATATGGGGTTTCATGTGATCTTTCGTAATGACTTTGGGTAGCCTAGACCCACCTCCATAGTTAACTTTGGTCCATTTTCTAGCAAGGGTGTTTCAGAAAACGTTAGGGGTTTCTTGGTATTCAGCCAAAGCTTGAGTGGGTGAAAATGCAGCAAAGGTATTTCCTGTTAATCATAAAATAGATGAAATGGTTTCCCTTGAGATAGAAATTATTGTGTTGCCATTCTCATCTATTATGCTTCTACTCCTAACATCATAATGGTCAATGCAAAGTTGCAGAAGTTTAGGGCTTACGAAAGCAGGAGGAAAGGTAGCGGCTTCAATCAACCCACTTGTTAACACTTCCATGCACCCCTTAACCTCTTTGGTATTCTCAAGAAAATTCATTTGCAGCTTTTCCACATTTACCCCTTCTAAATTCGTATCATAGATCACTAGTCTCTTACATTCTAGGCTAGAAGCATTGCCGAAAAAGTGCAAGACTGACTTCATTTTCAACAAAACAAGCAAAACCTCTGCTAGACAATCCTTTTGAAAACAAGAGATTTTCATAACAAAACAAAGATGTCTAAATTCTCACCTGCTTTACGCTGAAAACCAAACAACTTCCTCTACCTTCCTTAACAACTCCTTCTCTATTAAAAAGTAGTTTACTGAGCTACTGAATGGTTTTATTAAAGGAAAGATTTACATGCGGAAGTATTGGATCATTAATGGACACGATGAAATATCGCCTCATATCAACCTTGGGATGTTCGAAACATTGTAGCATGAGCTTTTCATTTAATGATTTCCCTTTTCACATAAATCAACAATGATCTATTTCGTACAATATTCGATCATCCTTCAAGTCGAAGATCTTTTCTCCCACTCCTAATGATGATGACTTCCTCCTTGGAAAAAGAACAAAATCTTTTGATTTTTGATATCTAACACGAGCCTTAATTGATTTTGGAAAGGTGGTGTACCGTATTTTAGAAACAAATTATCGCCATCCATTCTAATCAAGATCTACTTTGAACTACTTTGAACTGAGACTCAAAGTTGTTCGAAGTGCTTCAATGAAGGCCACCGCATAAAGAGAACTTCTTGCCAAAGGAAGAAGCATTAGTATGAAAATCTTAGGTTGAACTACTTTGAACTACTTTGAGTTAAGGTTCAAAGTGGTTCAAAGTGGTTCAAAGAAAGGGGATCACAGCCGCAAAAGCTTGTGACAACAACTTCAAGGAGCGGAGAAGGAAAAAGTGATGAGGAGAAGACTTCAAAAAAATATAGGTAGAAGGAGGTTTGGAGGAGATCCTTGGGAAAAGAATTAGGCAACTCTACACACAACTAACAACAGAAAAACCATTATTTTCCATGGTTGGTTCGACAAATCAGAAAAAGTCAATAGATCAACTGAGTCATGCAACTAGAAAGAGTCATCTGGACCAATATTCTTTTTATCTTTCCACCACCTCATGAAGTCTTTGAGTGTTGACCACCTTATAGCATGCTAACTGCACACCACCTTTTAAGACTTAACCACAATTGCTTACTATTACTGCCCAGGCTTGTAAAGACACATGTCCTCACATCGCTTCTCTACATTGTCTAATTTCCTCTTAACTTCATGATGTGGGAAAGCGATGATTGTTGATTACCAAAAGATTAACGATTATGAAAGTCTTTAATTATTACTGGATTAGCCTTTAATATTTTTTGGCCTATAGAACACTCAACATCCACCTTAGTAGACACATCATCTTCCTAGTGAATCAGTACAAGGCAACTGACGCAAAGTCCACCTCAACAACTACCTAGCATTCCTTTTCAACCTTGGTGGCCCACACAGAAGGATGGACCCACATGAAAATGTGTAAAACCCTAGCTTCCCTGCATTGCATAAAATCCTTGCAGCTTCAAAATGTGAAAAAGTGTTGATCGTCGATCATCCTTGATTTGACAATGAAAACATAAATGGACCACCTCTTGCATAGTCAACACCTTTGCCTAGTCCATTCATCAACTCCATCCAATGAAATGCGCCCAATCTACCATTATACTCTGACAACTTCCCTAATGCTATAACAAGTTTACTTTTGTGTATTTGATAGTGAGGTGACATCATGAAGTCCACGTGGTAGCAAGGCAATTGTTCACATTCGCTAAAATCCTTGAAACTTCAAAATGTGAGAAAATGCCCACCATCAATCTTGTAAGATCTAACAGTAAATAGAAACATGCGGTCAACATCATTCCCATGTTAGTACCTCGATCAACCAAAAGTCCTCTATATGCCAACATGTCTAACACTGATCCACCTCACGTATAGCCCACCAAAGGAAAAGGAACCACCTGCCACATGGCAGTGAGGTGCTTTACCACATTATGTAAAGTTTGTTCATTTTGAGAAAGTGAAAAAGTTTCCATTGTTGATCTATGCAAGATTTAACGGTCTAGAAAGTTGAGGGGCCTGTGAAATAAATTTAGGCAAATATGGAAATACACTAAAGTTTGTTTCGTATTTCCACTAGAATTATTTAATATTAAAGGTGGGATGTGACTGTTTGGTGTGCTTAGGCATTTGAATTCAATTTTTTGGCATGAGGAGGGAGGAGGGTGGACATTTTTGGTTAACAATTTCTTCAAGCCACATTACAGTATGGGATTTCTATATGACACATTTTGTATGAATATTACTCATACAACCAATTAATTTCAAAAAAATCAGTCTCTTCGGGCCTCTTGCTCAATTGTTCATGTGCTTGTCTATACTTCCATATTGTGCATATTTTGTAATCATTGTATTCCATATAATTATCACTCCACTTTTTATCCATCTCATGGGATGACCAAAAAATCATTCCTACCTCCATTCACTATGGTGCCTCTACAAGCTTTCTCCATTCTACATGAGCATGATGTCCACTAGTTCCAACATGATGTTTACCAATGTTTGAATTTTGAATGAAAGTTTAGACAATCTTTTTAACAAATATCATTGTAGCATTCTATGAAACAATTTACATGCCTTGTCAATGCTACTCGATTGATGAGTTTTCACTAAGAAGTGTTGTTAGATAAGAAGCTTCACATTTATTTTTGTTCCTCTCATATCATTTTATTGATACTAGCTTCTTATCTAGTTTCTACAATCACCCTTGCATATGGATGATTTTGAAGCTGATTTGTATTTTGTTAATGCTCAACATTTCATGGCTTGGCCCAAACCTTTAGTTTAGAAACCCAATTTTTGAGGTGGTGATATTTTGGCAATATTCTATATGGATTGTCATTGAAGAGGACAAGTCACAAAAGTTTTGAAATCTTTCCAATAATTGTTTAGGAACATTCTTTGACCACATGCTAGAAATTGAATTATTTTGTCAAACCGTTCATATGCATTGTGATTCTTGTTACATTTTTGTCCAAAGGACCTTTTATAGATTTGAAAGACCAAGTTTATAACAAGCATGAAACACCAATCTCTAAAAATCATGTAGTGCTCTCTCGGGCTGAGAATATGATTTTTTGTTCTCTTGAACATCACCACAAAAGATATCAATGACTCATCATCTTCAAAACAACATGGAATAAGGTGACACCAAGTAGTATGTATTTAAACCAATTCTGACTTAGAGTACCTTGAAAGTAAATTGTGATGAATCTCCATTGAATACATTTGATCAAACACTTGGCATCCCTCTTTATCGAATTCCAAATTATCAAGCATTTGGTATATATATGATTTCTCTCATATGGAAAGTAAGGCATGTAGAGAAAGGTTAGGTGGTACAAGTTGTAAATGGGGCATAGATCATGGCATAATTCTTAAGGATCTAAATCACCAATGCCAAATCATCATGCATGTGTAGGTATGAAATAGAGAGAGACCATATGCCTTCCTTAGTAGTGGCTATGAGTCATTTAGAGGTGATATACCATATGCTTGATAATGAAGCTTGGATATGATTGTCATCTATATTCCTCAAACCTTCAAACTTGCCAAATAATAAGCTTCAACTTCATTTGTGTATGATCACTGAATAAGATGAATCATGCACATTATCCCTTACCATGTAAAAAATTCAAATCATTGAGAGGTACATGTTGTTGGCTGGGGAACCAAAATCAATGTCAAAATGGTTTGAGATGGTTCATCTTTGAATGCTCCTAGGAATTTGTGATAGTTATTCTCACTGTTGGGAGAATAACTTCAATGAAGAGCTAAGTATAAGGAGTTGAGGAATAATTTTTTTCTTCTACGTAAATGCATAATCATGAGGCTCCCATTTTTAAAAATAATTGTTCAATTGCATATTGTCTTTGATGTTACACAAAATGTCATATCTTTGCAAGTTAGTGTTTGTCAAGGTCACTCGAGTGGTGAAGATATTTTCTATGTTTGTCGAGCATTCCAGTGTTTACCAAGTTCAGAAGATAGTGTCTACCAAGTTAACTTGGGCACCAGGGTATGTGTAGGATCATGGTGTGCCAAAAAGTGGTGATTTGAAAAATCTGTAGTTCTGAAATATCTCAAACCATTTCAAAATCTATTCCAACTCTTTTCCCACCCACCCTAATACTAAATGAAAACAATTAATATCTTTATAAGGTCTACTATATATTTTGATACCAAACCTGTATGGTCAACTTTAAAAACATCCTAAAGATGTGCTTTTGGCCTATTTTTATGTGATTTTTACTTCAAACATGTAGCTGATGACTTTTTTTCACCAAAATTTGATGAAATGAAAAGGGTTTCTTAAGGATGTTCTTATCTTTCCAAAAATATAAGGTTTGTCAAATTATGAGTTTAGTAAGTAATTATTACTTATTTTCTAATTGAGTTATGTATAAAGTGCTGACTGACACACTACTTGAAAAAAAACTATAACTTTCAAATGGTGCAACGTTTTTTAAATCCAAAAGATGCATCACATTCTATGTTTCTTCTACTATAAGGGAAAAAAATGAAAAATTAAATTTTCAAAGTTTTGAATTAGTTAAGGTGGTCAGACACAAGAGTTTTTCATTCCAAAAATACTAAAGTAAAAAAATTATTATTTATTATTTATTTAGAATAAAAATACCCAAAAATATGTCACATCCAAGCATGAGTCTACTACTTATATCTAGAATATTATTAAAAAATATTATCATTTGGTTTTGATTAAGGTGGTCAGACATACATCTACTTCTTATTTTTGTTCTAAAGTTTTTGTAATATTGCATTAAAATTCAAAATTTTGACCAATCAATTTTTATTTTTTTTGAGATAAGTCCTAGTAGTTTAGAAACTATATTCAATTTGATAGAGATTCTTTTCTCTCAAATTTTTGATATAAAGTTAATAACAAGTAAAAAATTGCACGTCAAGTTAACATAACCCTAATTTTTTAAATTTTTATTGCCACTTAAGAGAATAGTTTGGTTGACCATGATCCTACACATACCCACCAAAGAGAGTTTGTAAAAGTTCAGTGTTAACTGAGATCACTTGGTTAACAAAGGAAAGTTGGTATCAAAATAGTGTTAACTGAGCTCACTTAGTTACCAAAGGAAGTTTATGAAGTTGTAGTGTTAACTAAGCTCACTTGGTTAACACGGGAAGTTTTTTTAGAGTTAGTGTCTCCTAAGTTGTGTCGGCTAACAAAAGATTTTCTTGTTTTGGCACATTGAGTTTTATTGATTTGTTTATTGGTTATAGCTGGCTAAAGAGATGAATATTGATTTTTTTAAGTTGTATTCATGTTGACCTAACAATTTATATGATACAAGTATAAGGTCAAATTGAGAACTGAATGTGTGAGAATGTGTGGAAGATAATAAGATGCTTAGAGGAAGAAAATTGGAAGGATACGAAGAATATCGTTGTTGGGTTGCAAAGATTAATTTGATTAGAAAGAATTGAGTATTCAAGCAAGAATTGAGATTTTAATCAGCAAAGATAGTTGCATCAGCAATTAGATCAAGTCATTGTTACTCTCTACCCATTGTAGAAGTGAATCAAAATATCTTAACAGATTTATCCTAACAACTATTTCTAAATCCTCTAACAAGGTGGCATTTATAGATTAAAGTGTCTAAAAACCTCTAACAAGGCCTCTCTTAACAAGGTGTTTAAATCCTCTAATAGGGTCACACCTAATAGTGTGTTTTGTAACCTTTAATAGGGCCAGCTCCTAATAGGGCTCACTTTAGAAGAGTAAAAATTAGTAACTAGTTGCAATTGGTAGTTTTTCCCAAATTGGGTTTCCATGTTAAATCTTTGTGTCACTTGTGTTTATGCTATTTATTTTATGTGTATCCAAATAATTTAATTAAGGCTAATCAAACTTTAATATCATAAGATCTAAATGTTCAGTACTTACCAAGATACAATTGATATTTTGTTACTTGCTGAGTTATCGTAAATTGTTAGTGTTAACTAAGTGCCTTTGTGTTAACTGTCTGACAACAATAATTCAGTTTTAGCAAAAATTTTGTTTTAATTTGTATTGACATCTAAGGGATATGTGATTTATTTTTGTGGTAATTGATTCACCCCTCCCCACTTATTTACTCCTCTTATACTTCCAACAATTGGTATCAGAGCTTTTGGTGCTTGCAGAGAAGGTTTCAAGAACCTAAGCTAGAGATCAAGATGTCTTATAAAAGAGAGATTCGCAAGTTGAACAAAGATAACTTTGAGGCATGATATGAACTTATGAAGCTACATGTGGAAACCATCAGTGATTTAGCTCTAAAATATTTAAACATCAAGTATGTAGCACCTAGTGGAACTTTGTCTATTGAGGAGATTTCTAAAAAAAGAATCATAACATAGTGATGATTGAAATTGCATCTACACTTAATTATGGTAAATTTGATGAGGTCAAGGATTTTTATATTTCTCATGAAATGTGGGTCAAGTTGGAAGATATCTATGGAGGTGATGATAGCTTGAGGATAGAAAAGGCATAAATCTTATGAGGTTAGTTTGATCAGATGAAGATGAGAGAGGATGAAAACATTGCAAAATACAATGAAAGAATTAAAGCTAGTGTCAATGCAATCAGTCTCTAGAGGGAAAATTGATGATGTCATAGTGGTTAGCAAGGTACTCATAACTCTCCTTTCTAGCTATGCAATTAGAGTATTAGTATTCAGGATATTAGATGTGATCCCAAGAATGACATAACTTTAGATGCACTAGTAGGAAGGTTGACAACTTTTGAGTTAGATAACTATGACAACTATGTTCCTATCTCTAGAAGTACTGAGTCTACATTTCAAGCTAAGCTTTCACTCAAAAAGAAAGGTAGAAAATCTAAAGGAAAACAATCTAAAAGTGAAGAAGAAAATGGTTTTTATAGTGATCTTAAAGTCATTGAAGCCCTGCTTGCAAGAAGATATCCCAAAGACAAAGGAAAGTACATAGGTAAAATTCCTCGAATCTATTTTTCTTGTAAAGAAGTTGGTCACATTGCTGCAAGGTGTCCAACTAGAGAAGGAAAATAAGAAAATAAAATCATTAAGTACAAAGGAAGGAAGGATTTCAAAAACTACAAGGACTACAAGGATAAGGGTAAGAAGTCTTATTTCATGGCTAAAGATTCTGATAGTAGTGATGATGATGAAATGGTTTAATTTTTTGTAAAAGATGATGAATATGATGAAGATGATAAGATGTCACTTATTTCTCATGTTAGTAAAAATGATACATGGATTATCGATAGTTGTTGTTCTCGTCATATGACTAGTGATAAAACAAAGTTTGAACATATGGAACACTATGATGATGGGAGTGTCAGATTTGGAAATAATGAACCTTGTTGTATAAAAGGAAAAGGTATATTTCACTAACCAATGAAATTAGATGTGACAATTCCTAGTGGGTTGAAGGATTGAATCATAATCTACTAAGTGTGGCATAGTTTAATAACATTGGATTCAAGGTAGATTGCATGAATGGGAAGGCCAAGTTGCTGGATGGAAAAGGAAATCTAGTTGGGTCTGGTAATCAAATAAAAGGTAATTTATTTTACTTAGATCTAAGTGAAAGTTCATGTTTCGTTGTTCAAGTAGAAGAAAGTTGGTTATGGCATAAAAGGTTGTGTTATGTGAACTTTGATAACTTGATCAAGATAAGAAAGAACAAAAGAGTTAGAGGTATTCCTATTTCGAGGAAACCTGATATAGGCATGCACACAATTTGTCAAATTGGAAAGATGGAAAAGATAAGTTTCAAAAAAAAGAACTATCATTCTAAAGAAGTCTTGGAACTAGTTCATACAGACCTTCATGGACCTATTTGCATAGAGAGCTATAGAGGATATATGTATTTCATTTTATTTTTTGATGATTATTCTAGGATGATGAGAATAATGTATTCGAAAGATAAGTCTGAAGCTTTTCAAAAGTTCAAGTGGTATCTGGCTAGAGTTGAGAAAAAAACATGAAAGAAACTAAAGTGTTTAAGGTCATATAAAGGAGGAGAGTTCATCTCAAATGAATTCAAAACTGAGAGAGGAATCAAAAGACAAGTATTAGCCCCTAGTACACCTCAGCAAAATGGTATAGCAGAAAGACATAACAAATCTTTCATAGATTGTGCAAGAACCCTGATGATAGAAAAGAATGTTGCAATCAATACTAGAAGGAATCAACTAGTATGATAGTTCATACCTTAAATACAGTACAATTGAAGAAAGACTCAAATCAAACTCCTTATGAACTATGGTATTGCCATAAACCCAATGTAAGTTAATTGAAGTATTTGGTAGTAATTTTTATATCTTAAAGGAGACTAAGAAAGGTAAATTTGATGAAGGCATATTCATAGGATACTCCAATAGAAGTAAAGAATACAAATGTTTGAATCTAACTACTCATAATATCATAGAAAGTGCACATGTGGAGATTGATGAGTTTGTAGATAAGAGTGAAGAAAAGAGCAGGAAAGAACCTGAAGACTACAAAAAGTTTATTTACTTTGAACTTGATACATTTCCTAACCAATAGGTAGTCAACAGACTTCACCTACTAAGTCCCCAAAATCTCCAAAAGAATCTGAGTTGCAACTAGAGAAACTCGAGTCACAGTCTAAAGGACATGATTCATAGTCAAAAGCAACTAAGTTGTAGCCAGTATAACCCAAGTCAGAGTCTAAAGGACCTGAATCACAGACAATAGGACTCGAGCATGATGCAAAAATTCATGGTGAGGCAAGTGAAAGAAGCTCTAAATCCAAAGTACCTATACTTGCAAGATATGTCAGAAGGCACCATGCACCTAAGAAAATCATTGGAGGAAAGTTACAAGGTATAATGTCGAGGAACAAATTGAAAGGTACATGTTTTCTTACTAAATTTGAACCTAGAACTATTAAATATGCTTTGGATAATGAAAGTTGGATTGAAGCAATGAATGAAGAGCTTGAGAAAAATGAAAGGAATAAGACTTGGGCTCTTGTTCCTAGACCCAAGGACAAGAATGTAACTAGTACAAAATGGGTATTTAGAAATAACTTCAATGAAGATGGAGAAGTTTCAAGAAAAAAAGAAAGGTTAGTTTGCCAAGGTTACTCTCAAGAGGAAGGTATTGATTATGGTGAACTCCTATTGCAAGATTAGAATGTGTTAGGATTCTAATTTCTTATGTTCCATATAAAGGATTCAAAGCATATCAAATGGATGTGAAATCTGTATTCTTGAATGGAATGCTAGAAGAAGATTTATACATTGAGCAACATAACTATTTTGTAGATCCTAGAAAAAAGGATATGGTTTGTAAACTGCACAAAGCATTATATGATCTCAAACAAGCTCCTAGAGCTTGGTATGAAAGACTTCATAGTTATTTGATGAAGATTAGTTTTCAAAGGACTAATGATAACAATAATCTAGACATCAAAGAAAGACTAGAGAAGGAAATATTACTGGTAGAAATCTTCAAAGATGATATATTGTTTACTGGTTATGATGACTTATGTAATTTTTTTTTAAAGAAATAAGTAAGGAGTTTGAGATGTCAATGTTTGGAGAGATCAACTTCTTTCTTGACTTCCAAATTTAATAGAAGAAAGATGCTATCTGCATTACTCAATTAAAGTATATTAAGGAGATACTAAAGAAGTTTGAAATGGAGGATTCAATATGACTTGGAACACCTATGTCTATTTGGCATAAGATTTCCAAAAGTGATGATTCTAAGGAGGTAGATCAGACCATATATAGATCCATCATTGGAAAACTTCAGTATGTAGTGTATAGTAGGCTTGATATTGCTCTTGTAGTTGGCATGGTGGCAATATTTTTAGTTAATCCTAAATAAAATAATATGATGGAAATAAAGAGAATCATGAGGTATCTGAAGGGTACTAAATATTATGGATAAGGAGGAAACTTTGATTTGAAAGCCTTCATTGATGCAGATTGGGCATAAAGTATTGATGATAGGACGAGCACCAGTGGTGGAGCATTATTTCTTCATAAGAAACTAGTGTATTGGACAAGTAAGAAGAATAATTACATCTCTTAGTTGATAATAGAGGCATAATATGTTGCAACAATAATCAATTATTCCAATATTGTTTCATTCAAAAAACTGTTGGTAGGCATGAAGGTAGAAGTCAAGGATCCAATGGTTATCTTTTGTGATAACACTAGTACAATTAATATATCAAAGATTACTGTGATGCATACCAAGACCAATCACATTGTAATAAAATCTCATTTTTTGAGAAAATTGGTACAAGACAAAGAGGTGAGATTGGAATATGTAAATACTAAACAATAAATTGTAGACATATTCACCAAGTCATGCCCTAAGGATGGATTTTTGTATCCAAGAGGTAAGCTAGGGGTTATTTCCATATCTAAAGCCCATTAAAACAACATTTAGTTATGCATCAATTGAGTATTGTTGAAGATCATTCAAGTTGATGTAGTAATGAAAGGAAAAATTGCATATGAATCTATACATTAGGTACATTGATATTTCCTAAATATTGTCTTTGGCATAAGATGTCAAAGAGGGAGAGTTTATTCATGCCATATATCAGAGAATTTTATTTTATTTGTAATAATTTAGATATCAAAGAGGGAGAATTTGCTATTTTTCTAAATGTTTGAAGATATCAAAGAGGGAGAACTTATGCAGAAATTTTGTAAAGGGAGAGCTTGATGAAGAGTAAACTTGGAGAGTTTGTTGATAGAGGGAGAAACTAAAATCAAAGAATCATTCAATGGGGAGAGGTTGATGTAAGAGGGAGTTCACACTAATAGAGGGAGTTCTCATGGTTGGCAATCAGAATCAAACTAAAAATATTGTGCTTACTTATTTTCTCTAAAAAAATAATTATACAATGACATGTTGTGTTGCCATTAATTCCAAAGAGGGAGATTGTTGAAAATAATTGTTCAATTGTATATTGTCTTTGATTTTACACAAAATATCATATCTTTACTAGTTAATGTTTTTTGAGCTCACTTCGATGATGAAGACAATTTCCTGTGTCCATCAAGCATTACAGTGTTTACCAAGTTCAAATGATAGTGTCTACTAAGTTTACTTAGGCACCAAAGAGAAGTTTGTAAAAGTTCAGTGTTAACTGAGGTCACTTAGTTACCAAAGAAAATTTATAAAGTTGTAGTGTTAACCGAGCTCACTTGGTTAACATAAGAAAATCATTTTAGAGTTAGTACCTACCAAGCTAGGTCAACTATGTTAAATTAATTGATTAATTGTGTATTTTCTTTGATCTTACACAAAATGTCATATCATTACCAATCAATGTATGTCAAGCTCACTCGAGCATTGAAGACAATTATTTTTATGTCTATCAAGAATTTTAGAGTTTTCCAAGTTTAGAAGACAGTATCTACCAAGTTCACTCGAGCACTAAAGGAAAGTTGTAGAAGTTTAGTGTTAATCGAACTCACCTGATTAATGATGGAAATGTTGGATGGAATCAGTGTTAACCAAGTTCACCTGGTTAATGAAGGAAATGTTGGATTGAAATAGTGTTAACAGAGCCGACTCAATTACCAAAGGAACTCTGTGAGTATGCAATGCTAACTGAGTTCACTTAGTTAACACAAAAAAATCATTTTTGAGTTAGTGTGTACCAAGCAGGGTCAGCTAATGAAGAATTTTCTTGTTTTGGCATATTGAGTTCAATTGATTTTTTTTTGGTTCTAGCCAACTAAGGAGATGGATATAATTATTCTAAGTTGTATTATAGTGAACTTGATAATATGGAAAATATAATTTTAAGGTCAAGTTGAGATTTAAAAAGTTTGTGAGTGTATGAAAGATTTGATGATGCTAAGAGGAAGTGAATTAGAAGGATATGCAGAATATCCTTGTGGAGATGAAAAGATACATTTGATCAAGAAGGATAAAGTATACAAGCTAGAATTGAGATATGTAATCAAAAAATTAGTTGCATCTAAAATTAGGTCATCTCATTGTTACTCTCTAACCATTGTAACAGTGATCTAAATCTCTTAATAGATTTGGCTTAATAGCTATTTGTAAATCCTCTAGAAAGGTGGCATTTCTATTGAATTGTCTAAAGACCTCTAACAAAGCCACTCCTAACAATGTTATTAAATCCTCTAATAGGGTCACACCTAATAGTGTGTTTTTTAACCTTTAATAAAGTTGGCTCCTAGCAAGGCTCACTTTAGAAGAGTGAAAATTAGTAACTAGTTGCAATTGGTGGTTTTTCCCAAATTGAGTTTCCACATTAAATCTTGGTGTCAAATGTGTTCATACTATTTCTTTTATGTGTTTGCAACTAAGCTAAATTAATGGTAACCACAGATAACATATAAAGTTTTTCATGTTAAGTATTTGTCAAGAATATTCAATATTTACCATGTTGCAACATTTTATCTGTGTTTGCTGAGCTTTAACAAAGTTCAATTTTTAGAGTTTTATTTCATACTAGCATCTAAGGGATCTAGGATTTATTTTTGTAGTAATTGATTCACCCCTTTCCTCTTATATTTCCAACAATTGGTAATAGATCTTTTGGTGCTTGTACAAAAGGTTTCAAGGATCTAAGCTAAAGATCAAGATGTCTTGTAGAAGAGAGATTCCCAAGTTGAATAGAGACAAGTTTGCAATGTGGCAAGGACTTATGAGGTTACATTTGGCAACTATTAGTGATTCATGTTGTAAGTATCTTGATTCTAAATACCAGACTCCTATTGGAACATTATCAGTTGAAGACATGTTTGAAAAGAAGAATCATAACATCATGATGATTGATATTGCATCTTCTCTTAGTTATGCTAAATTTGATGAAGTAAAAGGATGCAAAACAACTCATGCAATGTGGATCAGACTAAAGGACATTTATAGAGGAAATGGAAATATAAGAAGAGCTAAAGAAAAAAGTCTCAGAGGTCAATTTGATTAGATGAAAAAGAGAGAAGATGAAAATATTGCAAAATATGTGAAAAGAATCAAAGCAAGTGTGAGCGCAATCAAAGCATCTAGAGGAGACATTTATGAAAAAATAGTTGTAAGAAAGGTATGCAGAACCTTTCTTCCTATGTATGCAATTAGAGTGTCTGATATTCAATAGATGAGATGTGATTCAAATAGAAAAATATCTTTGGATGCTCTAGTTGGAAGATTGATAGCTTTTGAGTTAGATAACTATGATAATTACGTTCCTAGTTCCAAAGTTATTGAGTCTAAATTTGAAGCTAAACTCTCACTCAAGAAAAAGAGTAAAAAATCAAAGGCCAATCAATCAAGAGGTGAAGAAGAAGAAGAAGAAAGTTCAAAAAGTGATCTTGAAGTTGTTGAAGCCCTACTTGCAAGGAAGTATTCCAAAGGCAAAGGAAACTACAAAGGCAAGGTTCCTCTAATATATTTTTCTTGTGAAGAAGTTGGTCACATTGCTACAAGGTTCTCAAACAAATAAAAAAAGGATGAAAAGAAAAATAATAAGTAAAAAGGCAAGAAGAAATTCAAAAACTACAAGGACTAGAAGGACAAAGTTAAGAAATCTTATTTAATGGCTAAAGATTCTAATAACAAAGAAGATGAAATGGTGTATATTGTTGTAAAAGATGAATTTGATGATGAAGGAGATAAGATGGCACTTATCTCTCATGTTAACAAAAATGATACATGGATCATTGATAATGGTTTCTCACATCATATGACTAGAGATAAAACATAGTTTGAGCACATGGAATATTATGATGGTGCTAGTGTGAGATTTGGAAACAATGAACCTTGTTGCATAAAAGGAAAAGGGTGTATTTATTTGACTAAAGAACTTATATGTGATAATGATTATTGGGTTGAAGGAGTAAAGCATAATCTACTAAGTGTGGCATAGTTAATGGAAAGGCCAAACTGGTAGATGGAAAAGGAAAGACCAAACTACTAGATGGAAAAGGAAATCTAGTTAGATCTAGCAAAAAACCAAAAGTTCATGTTTTATTGCCGAAGTAGAAAAAAGCTAGTTATGGCATAAAAGATTATGTCATGTAAAACTGTATAATCTGGTAAAGATAATCAAACACAAAAGACTAAGAGGTATTCCTAGCTTGAGAAAACCTGATATGGGTCTATGAAAAAATTGTCAAATTGGTAAGATGGGAAAGACTAGTTTCAAAAGCACGAACTATTATTCTAAATAAGTCTTAGAGCTTGTGCACATAGACTTATGTGGACCTATAGGAATAGATATTTATAGTGGAGATAAGTTTTTCACTCTTTTTGTTGATGATTATTCTAGAATGATGACTTTAATGTATCTAAAAGAAAAATTAGAAGCTTTTCAAAATTCAAGTGGTATCTAACAAGAGTAGAAAAAGAAACTAGAAAGAAGTTAAAATGTTTAAGAAAAAACAAAGGTGGTGAATTCATCTCAAATGAATTCAATGAATTCTACATTGAAAAAGGAATTAAAAGACAAATATCAACCCCTAGTACACCTTAGTAGAATGGCATAGCTAAAAGAAGGAACAGATCCACCATGGATTATGCAAGCACATTGATGATAGAAAAGAGTATTGCAATCAAATACTGGAAGGAAGCTATCAGCATTGTAGCTCATAGCTTGAATAAATTATAGCTGAAGAATGACTCAAATCAAAATCCTTATGAATTATAGTATGGCTACAAACATAATATAAGTTACTTGAAAGTATTTGGCAGAAAATTTTATATCTTGAAAGAATCTAGGAAAGGGAAATTTGATGTCAAAGGTGATGAAAGAATATTCCTAGGATACTCATGTAGAAGTAAAGCATACAAATATTTGAATTGTATTACTCATAAAATCATAGAAAGTGAACATGTGGGAATTGATGAGTTTTCAGGAAAGAGTGAAGAAGAAAGCAACAGAGAGCCAGAGGATTACAAAATATTTATTTACTATGAACCTAATACCCTACCAAATCTATCTGGAAGAAAGGAGGCTTCACCTCTAAAGTCTCCAAAATCTCCAATAGCTATCAAATTACAGACAGTGCAACCCAACTCATAGTCTAAAGGACCCAAGTCACAGTCAGAGGGTACTAAGCTAGAGAAAACTTCCAAGATCGATACTAAAATTCATGTTGAAATAATTGAAACTCATTCAAAATCCAAAGAACCTATTTTAGAAAGATATGTCAAAAGAAATCATGCACCTGATCAGATCCCTGAAGATAAATTAGATGGAACAATGACAAGAAACAAACTGAAAGGTACATGTTTACTTTTTGAATTTAAACCTAAAAATGTTAAAGATTCTTTAGATAATGAAAGTTGGATTAAATAAATGAATGAAGAAATATAATAGATATAGAAGAACAAAATTTGGACTCTTGTTCCTAGACCCAAGGATAAAAATCTAATTGGCATAAAGTGGGTATTCAGAAACAAGCCAAATGAAGATGGAGAAGTTTCTAGAAACAAAGCAAGATTAGTATGTAAAGGCTACTCTCATGAGGAAGGTATTGATTATGGTGAAACTTTTTCTCCTATTGCAAGATTAGAAGGTGTTAGAACATTACTAGCATATGCAACTCACACAAGATTTAAAGTTTATCAAATGTATGTAAAATTTACATTCTTGAATGAAATTCTTGATGAGGAAGTCTACACTAAACAACCTAAATGTTTTGTAGATCCTAGAAAAAAGGACATAGTTTGCAAATTACACAAGGCATTCTATGGTCTCAAGCAAGCTTTTAGAGCTTGGTATTAAAAACTTCATAATTGCTTGATACAAATTCTTTTTCAAAGAACAAATGACAACAATAGCTTGTACATCAAAGAAGGACTAGACAAGAAGATTGTGTTGGCAAAAATATTTATTGATGATATTTTATTCATAGGAAATGATGACTTGTGCAAGGCATTTTTAGGAGAAATAAGTAAAGAATTTGAGATGTCTATGTTTGGTGAGATAAAATTCTTTGTTGGATTGCAAATTTAGCAGAAGAAAGATGGTATCTACATTACTCAATCTAAATATATCAAGGAGATACTAAATAAATTTGGAATGAAAGGTTCAAGACCAGTTGGAACCCCTATGTCTACTGGACATAAGCTCTCCAAAAATGATGATTCAAAAGAGGTAGATTAGACAACATATAAATCAATGATTGGAAAATTGTAGTCTGTAGTACATGCAAGGTCTGATATTGCATTAACAGTTGGTATGGTGGCAAGATTCTTAGCAAATCCCAAAGAAAATCACATGATGACAATCAATAGAAGCATGAGATATGTGAAAGGTACTAAAGACCATGGTTTGTGCTACAAAATAGGAGGCAATTTGGACTTAAAAGTATTCATAAATGTTGATTGGAAAGGAAGTATTGATGATAGAAAAAACACTAGTGGTGGAGCATTGTTTCTTGGTAAAAGACTAGTGTCTTGGAAAAGAAAGAAACAAAGCTATTTATCTCTTAGTCCACAATAGAGGCAGATATGTGGCAGTATTAGTTAATTTTTATAATATTATTTGGTTCAAACAACTATTGGTAGGTGTAAAGATAGAGATCAAGGATCCAGTAGTCATATACTGTGATAACACCAATGCAATCATTATATCAAAGAATCTAGTGATGCATACCAAAACAAAACATATTGCTATAAAATATCATTTCATGAGAGAATTGGTACAAGATAAAGAAGTTTGATTGGAATATGTAATTACAAAAGAACAAATTGTAGACATATTCACCAAACCATTACCTAAGGATGCATTTCTATATCTAAGAGGTAAGTTAGGGGTCATTCCCCTATCTCAAGCTCATTAAATGAAGTTGTGTAATGCATCAAGTAGAGAATGTTCTAGATCAATTAGTTGATGTAGTATCGACAAGGGCATATTGTAAATGAATTAGTATTTGAGGTACATTGATAGTCACTAAACATTGTCTTTGGCATGAGATGTCAAAGAGGGAAAATTTTATTGTCATATCTCATAGAAATTTTTGTTAAAAAGAGGGAGAATTTTCCTATCATAGAAATATTGTAAACATATGTTAAGAGGGAGAATGAACTTAGTTTGACATCAAAGGCAGAGTTTGCTATCAGAAGAAGTTGTAGCAAACAAAAGTTTTCTGACAGAGGGAGAAACTGAAGGTAGAAAGAGTTCACACTAATAGAGGGAGTTCTTATGGATGAGAATTAGAATGAAACTAAGGATATGTTCCTTACTTTATTTTTGCTAAAAAAAATTCATTATATTATGACATGTTGTGTTGCTATCAATGCCAAAGAGGGAGATTGTTGAAACAATTGATTAATTATGTATTGTCTTTGGTGTTACACAAAATGTCATATCATTATCAGTTAGTGTATACCAAGCTCATTCAAGCATTTAAGATATTTTTATGTGTCTATTGAGAATTCTAGTATTTGTCAAGTTTAGAAGATAGTATCTATTGAGTTCACTTGGACACCAAAGGAAAGTTTGCAGAAGTTGAGTGTTAACCAAGCTCACTCGATTAATGAAAGAAATGTTGAATGGAACTAGTGTTAATCGAGCTCACTCGGTTAATGAATAAATTTTTGGATGGAACCAGTGTTAATCGAGCTCACTTGGTTAATGAAGGTAATGTTAGATGGTACCAGTATTAATTGAGATCACTCAATTACCAAAGGAACTCTTTGAGTATGCAGGGTTAACCGAGATCACTTGGTTAACACAAGAAAATTATTTCTAAGCTAGTGTCTATTGAGTAGGGTTAGATAACGAAGGATTTTCTTGTTTTGGCATATTGAGTTCAACTAATTTGTTTTTTGGTTCTAGTTAACTGAGGAGATGAATATAAAGTATTTTAAGTTGTATTCTAGATGACTTGACAATATGAAAGATGTAAGAATAAGGTCAATTTGAGATTTAGAAAGTATGTGAGTGTATGAAAAATTTGATGATGCTAAGAGGAAGCGGATCAGAAGCATAAGCAAAATATCCTTATGAAGTTGAAAAGATACATTTCATCAAGAAAGATCAAGTATACAAGCCAAAATTGAGATCTGTAATCAGAAAATTAGTTGCATCTTAAATTAGTTCATCTCATTGTTACTCTCTAACCATTTTAGTAGTGGTCTAAATCTCTTTAAAATGTTGGCTTAACCATTATTTGTAAATTCTCTAACAAGGTGGCATTTCTATTGAATTTTCTAAAGAACTCTAACAAGGCCACTCCTAACATGATGATTAAATTCTTTAATAGGGTTACACCTAACAATGTGTTTTGTAACCTTTAACAATGTTGGCTACTAATAGGGCTCACTTTAGAAGAGTGAAAATCAGTAACTAGTTGCAATTGTTAGTTTTTCTCAAATTGAGTTTCCATGTTAAATCTTGGTGTCAAATGTGTTCATACTATTTCCTTTATGTGTTTGTAGCTAAGTTAAAGTAATGGTAAATCATAGATAACATCTTAAGTTTTTCATGTTAAGTATTTGCCAAGCATATTCAGTAGTTACTGAGTTACAACATTTTATGTGTGTTTTTCGAGCTTTAGTAGAGTTTAGTTTTTAGAGTTTTATTTTGTACTGACATCTAAGGGATATGGGATTTATTTTTGTAGTAACTAATTCACCCCTCCCCTCCCAATTACTCTTATATTTCCAACAGGCTAACAAAGGATTTTCTTGTCTTGGGATATTGAGTTTTATGGATTTGTTTATTAATTCTAACTAACTGAAGATATGAATATTAAATGTTTTTAGTTGTATTCAAGCCAACTTGACAATGTATATGATATAATTAGAAGGTCAAGTTGAGAATTAAATGTGTGAGAATGTATGGAAGATAAGAAGATTCTTAGAGGAGCAGATTGGTAGGATAAGTAGAATATCCTTATTGGGTTGCAAATATTAATTTAATAAGAAAGGATCAAAATTAAAGCCAAAATTTAGGTCTAAATCAATAAAGACAACTGCATCAGTATTAGGTCAAGTCATTGTTACTCTCTAACCATTGTAGCAGTGAATCAAAATCTCTTAACAAAGTTAGCCTAACACTTATTTGTAAATCCTCTAACAAGGTGGCATTTCTATATTGAAGTGTCTAAAGACCTCTAATAAGGCCACTCCTAATAGGGTGATTGATAATCCTCTAACAGGGTTACAACTAATAGTGTGTTTTGTAACCATTAACATGGTTGGTTCCAAATAGGGCTCACTTTAGAAGAGTGAAAAATAATAACTAGTTGCGATTGGTGGTTTTTTCCAAATTGGGTTCCCACATTGAATCTTTGTGTCACTTGTGTTCATGCTATTTCTTTTATGTGTATGTGTTGGTGTAAATAAGTATTTACTATTTACACTTTACTTAAGTTTACTTAGGATAATGCATATTCATATTAGTTGTCATGTAGACACCTAGGAGTTTGCATATTCATATGAGTTGTCATGTAGACAACACAGTAGTTTGCACTCCAATTTGTCTACTACATCTCTTTATGAGATACACCTTTACATTCTTATCCTCTTATTGTTGCATGCACATTCATGCATAATGGAGGATAATCCACTCTTGGTAGACATGTGCTTAGTTGTTATGCTTATCTCTTTGCTAACTCCTAGTCATATCATTTGCCTTTATATATAAGGCTTTTCTTTGATGTATTCATACAATTATCTGATATCCAATCATTTGATATCCATTATCATTTTGATCATTAATGAGATTTTCATTTGATCACTACTTGTCTCTTTTGTCCTATCTTCTAAGCTTCTTGATCTTGGTGTTGAATTATTTCCTTAGGAAAATTCTTACATGGTATCAGAGCTATACCAAATTCTTACATGGTATCAGAGCCATAGGAGTTTCATTGCATAGCCATTGGAGAGATTTTTTTTGCAGTTCAAGATTGGAGCTTGCTGCTGTAAATCAGATATTATTATCACATTCAGAAGGTCCAAACACTCCCAAATCAACTTTTTGTTTCATCAAAATTGGACATTTGAGGTGAAATCTAGAGTCACTTGATTTTTGGAGGTGTGATGACAGTGATTTAGGAAAAATAATTACAAAGATGATTTTCAAGCAACAATATCTCCCTCATATAGATTCCTTTTTTCTGTCAATTTTTTTTGTTTTGGGGTAAAATTTCATGATCTACACTTTGGTGTAGATTTTTTGTGATCTCTATTCCTAGATTTTTCTAAAATTTTCCAATCCCAATTTTTACAACTTCAGGGGCTTCATTTGGGCTCATATGGACACATATTTAGGTGCTATTTTTTTTTAAAAGTGCACAATTTTTTGTCTACTTTCCAAAACTAGTATCAATTTGGAGTAATTATATGTACATATTTTACTTTCAGCATTTGGTCAGTTTTTTACCTATTTAAGCACTTGCACTTGTTTAGATCCTTAAGAGATCTGGTGTCTTATGTACTTGAGTCTTCTATAGCTTCATCTTTTTTGTTGTAACCATCAAAATTAGAATTCCATTATTATCTATTTTGACAAGTGGAAAATTGTGTCTTGTGTCTCTCTTTCTCTCTTGTTCTTCTTTTAATTTTTACATAATGGGTTCACATAAAACTCCACTTTTAACTTCACACAATTATACTACATGGAAAGATATTGTATGGAGTAGACTAATGGAAAAAATTTTAAATCTATATGTCGATGGTACAATTGTAAAACCCACTGATGTTGATGCAAAAGTTGATTGAAAAATTGAAGACAACCAAGCTTTAGGAATTATTAGGAGTTGAGTTCATAGAGATCTTTTCTTCCACATTTCTAGGTTTAAGGATGCCCAGGGTGCTTGGGAAAAACTTGAAGTGTTGTATGGCAAGGTGGATGAGGAAAAGGGATTTTAAATTGAGGATGATCTACATCTCTTTGATCCTAAGAATTTTGACACAATTCAAGACTATGTCAACAAAGCCAATGATTTGAGAGAACTACTTAAGAATTGTGGTAATCCCATGAAGGATGATAGATTGATTCATCACATCTTGAAGAGGCTACCTTTAGAATATGCATCTTTTGTTTTGAGTTATAACACTCACAAGTTGACCATGGGAAGTGCCTTCACTAAGCCTTCATTTGATGCATTCGAAGAATGTCAATGTTGGAACAATCCAAGTTGATAGATATGGGAATTGGCAACTCATCAAAATCTAAGGCATTGGTGGCTAGTAATGAGAGCCAAACAAATCAAGATGGAAAAAGTTTCGCCAATAGCAAGAAAAAGTAGTGGAAGCGAAAATCACAATCAGAGACATGAAAATCTTCCTCCTCACAACAAGGAAATTTTTCTTCCAACAAGAAGGGAAACAACAACAAGAAGGATAAACTATTTTGTACATATTGCAAGAAACCAAATCATGATGAACATCATTTCAATACTAAGAGAATAGATGAGTTGGAAAAATTACTTAGGAACAACAAAATCAATTTTCCAAATGCTTCCTAGGATTCAAATCCATCCACTTCAAAGGGAAAAGGGAAAGCACTTATGGAAAGTTCAAGTTCTTCAGGGGAATGGATTATTGGCTTGGGTGCCTCACATCATATGTGTTCTTCAAAAGGACATTTTTCTTTATTAGAGCAATCTAAGGTACCTCACATCTTTGTAGGGAATGATACACAAGTGGAAGTTGAAGGGAAAGGAAAAATTGAGATGGAAAATGGAGAGTTCAAAAATGTTCTCTACATTCCTCACCTTAGCACTAATCTCATTTCAATTTACCAAATCACTCATTGTGGAGGTGGAAATAAAGTTGAGTTCCTTTTTGATTCAATAATAGTATGAAATCTTAAGGATGATTCATTGGTTGTAGTAGGTAAAGTTAATTATGACACAAGGCTTTATTCTTTCTCTCAATTTTGCCTAAGTCTCCTTCACATGCCTTGTTGACACATTCACAATCACAAAGTAAATTATGGCATGAGTAGTATGGACATCTTGCCTTTCACTATCTTCATCAACTTAACTCAAAAAATATGGTCAAAGGTCTACCTACAATAAACTTTTCTAAGGGTGAATGTTCAACTTGTTCAATGGATATGCATCTAGAAGAGAAGTTTGACAAAGGGAAGTCTTGGAGAGCATCATTTGTTCTTGAGTTGGTTCATAGTGTTCTAGCAAGCCCTTTTTTAGTGACATCAGCTAACAAGGGTCACTATGTTCTCACTTTCATTGATATTTTTCATGCTACATGTTGGCTCCCAATTCAATAGTTTTACAAACAAACAAGAAACCAGACAAATGCATCTAAGGCTAGCAAATTCCCATGATGAATGCACCTGACTGCAGTCGTGGGCCAACTATAAGGCTTGACCCTTCTTCACTTTAGGCTCTGCAAGACCTAGGTAGGTTAACCTTGAGGTTCTAAGATATGAGATATGGTACCAGTGCATTTAAAACATAAATTTGAACCTATTTACTATAGATGAAAACCCTTATATCTCCTAATAAATCATGAAATGACATAGATCTATAGTAGCTAAATGAAAATCTATGAATCTCATAAGTTGAGTGAGGGTTAATTCTTTTTAGCCCACTACAAAACATGAAATACTGAATTTATTTTGAATAAAATATTTTGTGCAAATGACATTTATATCAGCTTGCGTCTAATTTAGTGATCAATGCCTTATCCATTGAAACATAGAGTCATTACCAGTAGGATGACCTAACTTGTTTGCATTACAATCAAGTTTATCAACTAAAATCCCCAAATCCCATTCTTATGCAATATCCCCTTCATACACCTAGAAACCCTATCAGAACACTTAAGCATTTACTTAACTCCTTGAGTCAAAAGCAACAACAGATCTAACATACAACTCATCCAAGTTGCTTTAAATCAAATTAACCTTATCCATTTAATCTCAAAGTTAATAGCACATGAAGAATTAGGAGACAGAATTATAGAACTTAGATAATTGATGTAAATCCCTTTTTATATTCATCCATGGAAAGACTGAATACGTTAGACTGGTAAAACTAAATGAAGCTCAACATATGTCACATAATCTAGCATCCATTATCATATCTCAGAAACAATGCAAGAAAATGAAATGCAAATCTGCACAGGTGTAGGTGTGTGGCCTTCACTACTAGAGCTCAGCTCAATAAACAGGAAGCAAAACCAATCACATCCATGGTTTCACAGTAGAACCCTGGAACCCTGCTGGTATTACCCAGAGAAAACTACCAACCTCTACAATGAAAGAAAGAAAGAAAGAAATAGGAGAGAAAGAATTCCCAGATTTGATCTATGCCTAACATGTGTCCACTCAAAATTCCTTCCCAAGAAGATGAAAAAACCTCTTTCTACCCTCTCTCTTCAACTACATATCAAATCCCATCATTTGGCCTCTACAAGGCAGAAATATCTCAGAAATCTCATGATGAAAGAATGTAACTAATTTTGGTGTTAAAATGAAATCTCCAGATGCCAAGAAAATGTCTTAGAATTGATTTTCTTCATTTTCACATTTCATCAAACCTTCATATCTATCTTTTAACCACTCTTGATGATCAATGATGAGTTTTGCCTATTCTGCTAAGAATGCCCTAAAATTCACAAATTGGCTTATAGCTCAAATCGGTGAGCACCCATGTACAATCTAAATTCATATTTGGAAAAATTTAGATCTTTTTGATTTCGGTGGTAAATTGGAGCACCCATTTTCGATAAAAAATGCCTAGGTTATGCCCTTCTGAAGACCAGGCCTCTATCTCATGGCTTCCATAGCATTTTCCATTTTCAAAAATTTATCCATTTATAAAGTTCAAACTTTATCATAAATCCTTTCAGATTTTAAAAAATTGGGTATGGGAATGTCTTTGGACAAGTATTTCAAACAATTGATTTAAAGTCATTCTTTAATTTTGTTTATCCATGAATTCTGGGTCAACCTTCCTTGACCACTTGCCACATGTCAATCTCTTATTGGCTCACATTCTATACAATTGGCAC
The DNA here is from genome assembly GCA_028749045.1 of Cupressus sempervirens. Taxonomy (NCBI): domain Eukaryota; kingdom Viridiplantae; phylum Streptophyta; class Pinopsida; order Cupressales; family Cupressaceae; genus Cupressus; species Cupressus sempervirens. Next base: position 52,166,234 of record CM053790.1, on the reverse strand, counting down.
CAAATCATCACCACCTCTTCATGCCACCTCAGTATCGCTATCTCACTATGGTAATTATCATGCATCTTCCCTATAGCGAGATAGCGACATCCACACGATCAAGACACGTGTCGCAATCTCCTTCCAACTCCATTTTACGTGCCATGTCATCACAATAGGGACCCATCTCTATCTAGCTACCACTTGTCAATTTTTAGTTCACTAACATTGCCACATCACTGCCACACAAGACACACAACTATCTTCCAAATTTTTATGGTTCTCCGGTGACTCGCTATGTCGCTAGCCGAAAAACCTTGGATTTTTTGGCTAGCAAGGTAGTGACCACTAGATTTTGAGCTTTTTCGATTGCTTGCTAATGTCATAGTCTAGGTATGCATGTTTGTTCAAAAATTTGTCTTTGTCAGCATCCATCTTTCATCATCCGAGACCCACGTGCAAGCCAGAGCCTTTCAAAATGCATCTTTCTTTGGACACAATACATGGTGTGTTGGATTGTATTTAAAACTTTAAAATTTCCCACCCACAAGCAATGTGGGATATTTTGTTTTTTCTCTATTCTTCACCATGTCATTGCTTGGTTGTGATACTAATTATAAACACCAGCTGTACCCTAGTACTACTCATAATCTTGAGCTATTTCCTACTAAAAATTGCCCTGGGCTGCTCCCTTGGATGGAAAGTGGTTTTGAGCGTAATGGGAAGAATAATTGTTTGGATCATCCGAAGGAGGGGCAACGTGTGAAGGATGGTCCTCCAGTGACAGAGGCAATTCATTATTATTCTTCACTAGGAGGAGGATAGAGAGAATCTCTACCTATGATTATACCGATGAGAAAAAGGGTGCATAACCTGACAAAGATGAGATTCATGAATTTATAGAAATGGTAAATGCACCACTATGAAACCCTAGTTCACACTCCAGTTGGCATCGCATGTTTGACTCTCCCTTTCCACTAACATGCTTGGCTTGGTTTCCTTTGTTTGCAAGCTACCTTACCTTGCCATTTTCTAATCTTTTGGGTCAACCCCTCATTGGTTGTAGCTTTTATTTTTAACTCTGACTACGTGAGCTCTTCTTATTTAAGCTGTGAGCTTCTTTTGTGCTCTATTTTTGCTAGCTGCTTTCTTTTAACACCGGTTATTCTTGTAGGCTTTTTCCTTTTATATGGGTAGTTTACTTTGACTGTGTGTAGAATCATCTATGTGGCATTGTTCTCTGTGTGCCCTTCAAACATGGGACCGCTTTCTTTTGCTTTGTCGCTCACATGAGCTTCTTCTTTAAAATGCCTCCCCTTAACTAGCGTATGACATTTCTTCTGACACTACGACTTTATGATGTGTGTGGAGCTTCTCTTGCATAGTCTTTCTTGTACATTGCCATAGATTTCCTCAATACTCACGGCTTGCCTCTGCCAACATTCTTCTCTTAACTTGGCAGCTTTTTCTTTTTATCTCCTTGCATTTTACTTTTATGCATGGAGCTGCCTTTGACTAGCAGGTGGATCTTATTGTTATCCTTTTTTAACGCTGATCCACCTCTTATTAAAACCATGGGTCTTCTTTTTATATTGGCGTGAGGCTTAAAAACTGCCCTGCTTCTACCTTAAGCATGTCGTGGACAATGGTTTGAGCCGGTTCACCTGATTTAAACATAATGGTATGAGCTTTTGTGTTCTTTGCTGTTGTGAACTACTCTGCTATCTTACCATGAGCCTGTTATGATACGTCGTGGCTGATCTTTTGAATTTTGCTTGTGCACACCCATAAAAGACTTCTCTTCATTCTTTGAAAGGTGTTGTTGCAATGAATATTATATCGAAGACTTTTCATGAGAAAAGATTATGGAGTGGCGTGGTCAGAATTATTTCTATCACTATTTGCACATTGGAAATGATAGATTCACATGTTTCCACCTTCCTCTACATGACAATTTCACAATTATCATCTCTGTCTATTCGATGAAAATGTACGGCCTCCACTCCCTATTGAAAAGATAATACAACTTCTCATTTCTAATCATTCATTTTCTTATTTTTTCATGTATTGAGGGACTCTCATATGAGCAATAACTTTTATCATTTTGATGAGCAAAGTAAGACGAGCTTGTATCTTAGCTCTTCTTAACACCTTTATTATTGTTAGCCCGTGGTCTAAATTCACTCTAAGGAGACTCTTCAACCATATTTTGAGTCTCAATTATATCACTTGAAAGCTACCTTGCACCAAAATCTTAAAGAGTTTTGCTTCATTATTTTCATTCTTTGACTCATTCTGCCTGATGGAATCAGTCGGACCCCAAAGTGGGTCTGGCTAAAAAAAGGATTTGTTTTCATGCAACTGAATCTTCAAACTGATCTATTGATCATCCCGGACTGATTAGAATCAAAATTGAGCACTGAACCATCAATTAAAACTCACTTTATCACTAATCTACAAACTGTCAAATTGGTGCTAGAAGGTTAATTGACTGGCCTTGAAAATTGATCCAAACTTCTGACCAAGCCCTGAAAACTGGCACACTAATTCCCTATTCCACATACTCCTACCCTATCTAATTTCATCTCATAATTAATTCAAGGTCAAAATATATTGACCAAAAACGTTGACCACTCACAATTACTTGTAAGAAAACATGTCAAAAAACACTAAATTGGGTTCAGAATCAGCTTCAAAAACTGGGTAAACTGACACTTGGGAACACGAAAATTGGGGCATTGGTTCTCTGTCATGAGGTGGGTATGGGTCTAGGATTTGGGCTCATGAAGAATGACAAGACATGTTTGAAAAGTAGTCAAAGTGGGCTACTCAGATTTTGACAACTGGAAACAATGTCTGAAGAGCATTTTTTGCAAATGGAATGGACCTGAAAAAGTGTGTAAATGGATTCGTCAAGACTTAAAAACTGACACACTTGGAGTATTTTCAGAGGAATAAATAGGGGTACAATCCATTTGATCTCACCTATCATGGATCTCAATATATAACATCACGAATAGGGGTATCAAACAATCTGTAAATACTGACACCAGTAAAAAGATATAAATTTTATTTGGAATCGCATTTGAGAACTAATCAAATGGATTCGTCATGAGTTGAAACTTGAAACATAACAAGTCCCTGACGTCTAAAATGCATCGCAAAAAGAAATTTAGCATTTTGGTGAACTAGGTCAAAGTTATAGGACATCAAACAAGGCTTCCCAAAATTATGTGCAAAGTGCATCAGCATGAAAATAGTAAACTACCAACTTTGAGAGATTCAAAACCTAGTCAAACAGACTCAAAATGACTCAAAATCTCAAACATAGGTTCTGGGGTATGGACATGAGACACTCCCAAAGAAGCAAATCACAAAACACTTCTGGGTGCAAGATATTTAGATGCAAACAAGGCCTCCTGTCATTGTTTGATACTTGGGTAAAAATGTAGATTTGACATTAGCTCAAAATGAGACTTCACAAAATGGCTCAGAATCTCAATTTAACTTCATGGATCACTTAGACATGTTGAATGAAAGGTGTTAGAAACATTAAACACCTCACGGGGCTCAAAGGTATAGCCAGGTATAAATGCATTTAAAACCGCTCATGGGGCTCAATTTTCTCAATAGTGCTCAAAATTCGGGCTACAATTTTGAGCACCAACACTACACATGGGTCTACATTCTTGATCACAAGAATGAAGTGTTTGATAAGTTTTTAGCCTTCAAGAGTCATGTTAAGAAGGAATCAAGTAAAGCCATCAAGATTCTTCATATGGACAATGAAAGTAGATATGTGAACTCAAGATTTATATATTGTTGTGAACTTGAGGATATTGATCTTCAAAATGTTGTTGCATTTAGTCCACAAAAGACAAGTGTTACAACAATGATGATTACAACTCTTAAGTCAATGGCAAGCTAAATGATTCAAGCTAGATCTCTTGATCCATCACTTGAAGAAGAAGCTATAAGTAGTTCCAATCACATCCTTAATAGGTCTCCTCATAATGTCTTAGATGGAATGACTCATTTTGAGGCATGGTGCAAAAGAAAACTAGTTGTGAAATAGTTTAGAGTTTTTGGTTGTCTAGCATGGGCACACATATCTTCAAGGGAATGTCATCACCACCAATTCCTTATATTTTCATTGGATATGAAGATAGTGTTAAGGGATATAGACTTATGGATCCTAAGACTATGAGATATTCATAGAGAGGATTGTTCACTTTGAGGAAAGTTAACCTAGCTTACCCTCTAATCCTTTCCATACCTGATACATTATGGAAACTGATAGTGATTCAATAGGATCACTTATGGGGGATCCTTCTGATAGAAAAAAAATAAGGTCACAACATCAACACATTCCACATGCATAAATTGCTACAATGATAGGTCCATGTAATTCAGTATAGTTGGGTACACCTTGTCTTCCAATTCCAGCATCAGGGGATGACTACTTGATAGACATTTCAAGTTTTTTTTTGGAGTCCTACATAGCAGATTTGGGAGACATTAGTGATGATATACATCTTCTCTTTGATGAAGAATCTTCTTCTTCAATTTTTGTGAGGGAACACTCTAAGTTCCCTCTTGTCCATTCTCTACATGATTAGTCTTACAAGGCTAATATGATTATGGATCCTTATATACAACAGATGTAGGAGGTCTCTTTAGCATTTGAGGAGACAGTTGGTTCTTTGGGATATGTTCTACATCCATCCTTGCTAGATCTAAACTTGTTCTTTCCAGTAGTGTTGGAAAGTGTGACCGTCAGTATTGACACATAGATAGTTGAGCAATTTTTAGAGACACCATTCATCTTCAAGATTCTTTCTACACATTGGCAAAGCATCTCATATGTACCTATGACATTGTTTCTTCCTAAAGGGAGGAACATTATTCAAAATTCATAGATCAGCTTCTATATTCATCTTGGAGTAGCTATAACTGATGGACATTCTTCATTGGGGGGAACTACCTTATCTTTTTTCTTCTTCTTCTACTTCTTCTCTCTTATGGGGGAGACCTTTTCCTCTTCTGGGATTGTGTTCTTCTCATGCTTCTCTATTGTATATACATGATGTATGTTGTAATGGGGGGGCGGGGGTCATAATTACTCCATCCATGCATGCATCTTGTTTTCTCATCTCTCCTTTTGGCGGGGGGGGGGGGGGGGGGGGGGGGTTTCCCATGTGGTTTTCCCTCTTTCTCTACTTTACGAGAGATTAGATTTCATATCATTTGGAGTTGTATATTGTACATGGGTACCTAACATGGCCTACTAGCTAGGACCCATCTTGCATTATTTTCTAGCTTTTGTGAGCTTAAGTTCATTCCCCTAAGTTGCACTTAAGGGGGGGTGTTGGAGTAAATAAGTATTTACTATTTACACTTTACTTAAGTTTACTTAGGACAATTCATATTCATATTAGTTGTCATGTAAACTTCTAGGATTTTGCATATTCATATGAGTTGTCATGTAGACAACATAGTAGTTTGCACTCCAATTGAGAAAATGTTGTCTACTACATCTATTTATGAGATACACCTCTACATTATTATCCTCTCATTGTTGCATGTACATTCATGCATAATGGAGGATAATCCACTCTTGGTGGACATGTGCTTAGTTGTTATGCTTATCTCTTTGCTGACTCCTAGTGATATCATTTTTGTTTATATACAAGGCATTTATTTGATGTATTCATCCAATTATCTGATATCCATTATCATTTTGATCATTATTGAGATTCTCATTTGATCACTATTTGTCTCTCTTGTGCTATCTACTGAGCCTCTTGATCTTGGCATTGAATTATTGTCTTAAGAAAATTCTTACAGTATCCAACTATGTTAGTGTTTAGTATTTACCAAGTTACACTTGATATTTCAGTAGTTTTTGATTCATGGTAAATTGTTAGTCTTAACCAAGTGCCTCCGTGTTAACCGAGTGACAATAGTGATTCGCTTTTAGCAGAGCTTGTGTTTTGAATTTTATGATATATAAGGGATCAAGGATTTATTTTTTTGGTATCTAATTTACCCCTCCCCTTTCAATTAATCCTCTTATATTTTCAACAATTGGTATCAAAGATTTTGGTTCTTATAGTGAAAGTTCAAAGGACCTAAGCTAAAGATCAAGATGTCTTACAAAAGAGTGATTCCCAAATTGAACAAAGATAACTTCAAGACATAGAAGATACTTATGAAGCTACATCTAGAAACCATCATTGATTCAAGTATGAAATATTTGAACACAAAGTATATAACACCTACTAGAACTTTTTCTATTGAGGAGATTGTTGAAAAGAAGAGTCATAACATAATGATGTTTGTCATTGCATCTACCCTTAATTATGATGAATTTGATGAGGTCAAAGATGATGCTACTACTGATGAAATGTGGGTCAAGATGAAAGATATCTATGGAGGTGATGATAATGTGAGGAGAGCCAAGGCATAAATCTTACGAGGTTAGTTTAGTTAGATGAAGATGAGAGAGAGGATGAAAACATTGCAAAATACAGTAAAAGAAGTAAAGCTAGTGTCAATGCAATTAGAGCCTCTAGAGGGAAAATTGATGGTGTCATAGTATTCAAAAAGGTACTTAGAATTCTTCTTCCTATCTATGCAATCAGTGTATCAACTATTCAAGAAATGAGATGTGATCACAAGAATGACATATCTATGATAATTCCTCATACAAGCAACAAGAGGGATGAACATAGCACAAGCAAGGTTGGCAACTTTTGAGTTGGATAACTATCATAACTATGTTCCTAACTCCAGAAGCATTGAGTTTGAATTTGAAGCTAAGATTTCAATACAAAAGAAAGGTGGAAAATCTAAAGGAAAACAATATGAAAGTGAAGAAGATAGTTTTGACAGTAATCTTGAAGTCATTGAAGCCCTTCTTGTAAGAAGATATCCCAAAGCTAGAGGAGAGTACAAAGGTAAAATTCCTCTAATCTATTTTCTTATGAAGAAGTTGGTACAATTGAATAACATTGGATTCAATGTAGAATTGATGAATGGGAAGGCCAAGTTGTTCGATGGAAAGGGAAATCTAGTTGGGTCTAGTAATCAAACAAAAGGTAATTTATTCTACTTAGATCTAAGTGAAAGTTCATGTTTCATTTCTCAAGTAGATGAAATCTAGTTATGGAAAAAAAGGTTGTATCATGTGAACTTTGATAAAAGGATCAAGATAAGAAAAAAAGAGAGTTAGAGGTATTCCTAGTTCAAGGAAACCTAATATGGGCATGTGCGAAACTTGTCGAATTGGAAAGTTGAGAAAGAAAAGTTTCAAAAGTAAGAACTATCATTCTAAAGAAGTCTTGGAGCTAGTTCATATAGATCTTTGTGGACCTATTGGCATAGAGAGCTATCATGGAGATAATTATTTCATATTATGTGTTAATGATTATTCTAGGATGATGATAGTAATGTATTTGAAAGATAAGTCTAAAGCTTTTCATAAGTTCAAGTGGTATCTAAATAGAGTTGAGAAAGAAACTAAAGTGTTTAAGGTTAGATAGAGGAGGAGAATTCATCTCAAATGAATTTTACAAATTCTCCACTTAGAAAGGAATCAAAAAAATAAGTATTTGCCCCTGTTACACCTTAGAAAAATAGTATAGTAGAAAGAAGGAACAAATCTATCATGGATTGCACAAGAACCTTGATGATAGGAAAAAAAATGTTGCAATCAAATATTAGAAGGAAGCAATCAGTACTATAGTCCATACCTTAAACATAGTATAGCTGAAGAAATACTCAAATTAGATTCCTTATGAACTATGGTATGGCTATAAACACAATGTAAGTTACTTGAAAGTATTTGGTAGTAAATGTTATATCTTGAAGGAGACTAGGAAAGGTAAATTTGATGAAGACATATTCCTAGGATACTCCAATAGAAGTAAAGCATATAAATGTTTGAATCTAACTACTCATAAGATTATAGAAAGTGCACATGTGAAGATTGATGAGTTTGTAGAAAAGAGTGAAGAAGAGAGAAACAAAAAACTCGAAGACTACAAAATGTTTATTTACTTTGAACTTGATACTTTTCCTAATCTAATTTCAAGTTAGTAGACTTCACCTCCTGAGTCCCCAAAATCACTAGAAGCATCCAAGTTTCAACTAGTGCAACCTAAGTCATAGTCTGAAGGACCTAATTCATAGTTAGAAGAAATTGAGTTGCAACTAGAGTAACTATTGTGGTTTCACAATGCATGCCCCATTGTAAGTCACAAAATGGGGACCCCCTAGTTTAAAAATTCCCTATGAGGCATCCAATCTAAAGCCTCTATTATTTCGGAACCTCCCCTAGGTCTATGCCAAACCTTAGACTCTAATCAAGAAGGGTCAGGCAATTAGACAGAGAAAAAAATTCAAGTTTAAGACTTCATGTGCTTAAAGTGTGCACATGTGCACTATTAGGACTTGAAAGATCCAAAACAATATAAGAATAAATAGTCAAATGTAGAAACAAAAGAAGAAAATCATAAGAACATAGATAAGAGACAAATTTAACATGGTTCACCCAAAACCTGGGCTACCTCCAGCTACATAGCCATCCAAAATTTCTTATTATCTAGTGATTATAGTACAAACCCTTACAGCTCAATACTACTGCAAGAACAACCTATCTCATTATACATTGCTTTATCATGATACCTAACCCTAAGCTATCTTATATGATATATTCTCACTTTAGGGTTGTAATAAGCCTATCTAAATAAGGCACGATAAAATAGGAGCAAATTGATTTTATAAAGTATGTACATTATTTCTGTGATCAGTCACCAAAAACTAATAATCTCCCACTTGGGGAGTGACCAGGCTCCACCCTAGATAATAATCTTCCACTTGGAGACTGATCTTGTAGCAATACAACTGCCACATGGGGCTCCCATTAGATAAAATTATTTTCTATGTATTATCTCCATGATCATCAGTCCAGAATCCCAATAGAAGTTAAGCAAGAAACCAACTTCTTCTCCTTGGGAACTACCTTTGTGAACATTACTATAGGATTGTCACTTGTGTGAATCTTTTCAAGCTATAGTTGGCCATCCTCCAAAATAGACCGTATAAAATGGTACTTGAGCTATATGTGCTTTTTCCTTGAATGAAAAGTAGAATTCTTTGTGAGATGAATTGCAGTCTGGCTATCACTATACAATGCGTGATCTTCCTACTTTTGACCCAATTCCTCCATAAAAAATTGTAACCAAATCATCTCCTTGCTAGCTTCTGTAGCAGCTACATACTCACCTTCGATGGTTGAAAGTACATTAACCTTCTGCAATCTAGAAATCTAACTAATTGTAGTACTCCCTAGAGTAAAAAATTACCCTATAGTACTCCTCCTTGTATCAACATCTTCAGCAAAATCAGAGTCAACAAAACCACTCATAGTAGAACTAGATCATGTGAAACATAATGCCTTCATAGTAGTACATCTTAAATATTGAAGTATCCATTTGACAACACTCCAATGTTCCATACTCAAATTATGCATACACTTGCTGACAACTACCACTTCATGAGCAATATTTGGCTATGTGTATACCATTTCATGCATCAGACTACCAAAGGCTGATGAATATGAGATGTCAGGCATTTTTTGTACCTCATCTTGTGCATTTTGGTACATCTCCTTGGTTAATCTAAAATGACTAGCCAAAGGTGTATTAACTGCTTTTGCATCCTGCATATTAAATATTTTCAACACCTTCTTTATATACTCACTTTGGGACAAATTCAAGGTTCTATTTTTGTTGTCCCGTGTGATCCTCATACCAAGGATTTTCTTAGCAACACCCAAATCCTTCATAGCAAATGACCTTGCTAATTTCTATTTGAGTTCATTTATATGTTTCATATTAGACCCAACAACAAGCATGTCATCAACATAGAGTAACAAAATAATGTAACTCCCATTATCCAATCTCTTAAAATATACACAATGATCAAAATGACATCTATAGTAACCTTGTTCAGCCATGAACTTATCAAATTTTATATACCATTACCAAGATGCCTGCTTTAAGCCATACAAACTCTTCCTTAACCTACATGTTAAATTCTCCTTACCCTTGAGCTCATATCCCTCTGGTTGCTGCATGTGAATTTCCTCCTCCAATTCTCCATCAAGAAAGGTTGTTTCCACATCTAGCTATTCAAGATGCAAATCGTTTACAACAACAAGACTTAGTATAGTTCTAATTAAAGTCATTTTTACAATAGGGGAGAATATTTCATCAAAATCTATACCCTTTTCCTATGTAAAACCTTTTATCGCAAGTTTGGCTTTATACTTTTTCTTTCCTCCATCTTCCTCCTTCAACCTATAAACCCATTTTTTAGGCAAGGATGTTTTTTCTTTAGGTAAAGGGACTAAGTCCAAAGTCTTATTTTTCAACAAGAAGTCCATCTCCTCTTCCATGCCTAGTTTCCACTATTGTCTAGTATCTAACTCTATTGCCTCTTTATACTCCTCTGGTTCACTAGAATCAGTCAATAAAATAGAGTATAAAGAAGGAGAAAATATTTTAGGAGGTCTACTCAACCAAGTAGAATGTCTAACACTTAAAGAAGTTTGTGGGATAACCTATTGTTATTGAGCATCAGGTACCAGCAGCATTTCTTTTTCAGAAATTTCATCCAAAACCACATAGTATTCTTTGACCTATTCATGCTTCCTTTCCTATAATTGTTCTTTGTACATGACCTTCTCATTGAATATAACATCTCTACTTCTAATTATTTTCAGATTTTCAAAATCCCATAACCAATGACCACAGTCATCTATTCCATATCCAATGAAGGTACATTTATGAGATTTAGCATCAAGCTTGGATCTATTTTCTTTATCAACATGGACAAAAGCTTCACAACCAAAAGTTTTCTAAAATGAATAATTTACCTTTTTACTAGTCCATGTTTCCTCTAGAATACCACCATCCAAAGGAATTGAAGGTCCTTTATTTATCAAATAAATAGCAGTGTTTACAACATCTACCCAAAAATGAAGTGGTATCCTATCGTGCAACCTCATGCTCCTTGCATGTTCCATGATTTTCCTATTCATCCTCTCAGACATACCATTTTCTTGTGAAGTTCTTGGAACAATCTTCTGCCTTCTAATTCCATTAACAGAACAATAATCTTCGAAAGACTTGGTGCAATACCCACCTCCATTATCTGATTTGAGACACTTTAGCTTCTTTCCTATCTCATTTTCAACCAAAGCTTTCCATTTCTTGAAAGTTTCAAATACATCAAATTTTTTCTTCAAAAAATACACCCATCTCTTTCAAGTTGAGTCATAAATGAAAATAACATAGTAACAAGAGCCACCAAGAGATGATACCTGAGCCAGTCCCTACACATCCAAGTGCACTAGCTCCAACTTCTCACTCTTATTCTCTTTTCCAACTTTGAGAAATCTAACTTTTCCCTATTTACCATAAAGACAATTTTCACAGAACTCTAAATCAATATTTTTAAATCTTGGCAATAGATTCTTAAAGTGAAGGATTTTCATCCCTTTCACACTCATGTGCCCAAGCCTATGGTGCCAAACAACTAAATCCCTTCATGCAACATTTATAGTATCTTTCACTACATTATCAATATCAATAGAAACTAAAGTGGAATAAGTGTTCCTAGTACACAAGTACAATGTACCAACCTTTGCACCTTTAGCTACTACTAGTGAACCTTTAGTTACCTTCCAAACATTGTCTATAAACATGACTACATAGCATTCACTACCCTATTGTCCTATAGAAATTAAATTTCTACTTAAATTAGGAACATGCTTTACCTCCTATAGCATCCAGTCATTTCTATTTGGAAACTTGATTTTTATTTTTTCATTTTCCAACAATAGGACAGGGCTCATCATACCCCAAATATACCTATCCAAAATCACCATGAACATAATCTTGAAAATATTTCCAATGGGGTGTAGCATGGAATGAGACCCCATAATCTATTATCCATGAATCATTAGCATTATCTAAGCATAAGATTAAAGCATCTTGTAAATAATTTCTTGCAACATTAGCTTCCTTATTGTCATCATCACTTCCGTCTCCTTGTTTTTTTTTTCGAGACCAACAATCTTTCTTCAAGTAACTAGATTTTCCATTGTACTAGCAATCTTTCTCTCCTTTAGACTAAGAATGTCCTTTCTTTGACTTTCTTGATGACTTGTCCTACTAAGGGCCTTTTCCTCTTTGATTTATTCTTCCTCTATTCTCCACATTCAATGTAGAACCTAATGAGGTTGAAGTTTCACCTATTCTTTTCCATTGCATTTCCTTGCTTAGGATAACACCAACAACTTCATCAAATTTCAAAGAATTTGTACCAGAGATAGAGTTACTTATAGCCATAACCAAGCTATTCTAGCTTTCTGGCAAAGAACATAAAACTAAGAGATCCCTAACCTCTTCATCGAATGCATTTTTTTTGGATGACAATCAACTGGTGACTATGTTAAACTCATTTAAATGATTCGCTATAGATCTTCCCTCACCCATTTTCATACTAAATAAACACTTCATAATAAATACTTTATTCGAAGCTAAGGGCTTCTCGTATAACTTAGCCAGTGTCTCCATCAACTCTATAATCATTTTTGTCTTTGATATATTGAATGTTACAAATCGAGCAAGACACAATCGAATAGATCCTAGTGCCTTCCTATCCAAGATCTCCCAATCTTCCTTTGTGATCATTCCTTGTCTCTTAGCTTTTCCTTCTAATGGCTTCCATAGATCCTTCTAATACATATAATCTTCCATCTGCATTTTCCATAACTAAAAATTTTGGCCATTGAATTTTTCAATCTTGAATTTGGAATCCTCAAGTGCTCCTACTCAAATCTAAAAGTCCTGTCAGTCTACAACAATAAACCTCACTCTAGTACCAATGGTTAGGAATTGATAGATCTAGAAAAATATAAGAATAAATAGTTAAATGTAGAAACAAAAGAAGAAAACCATAAGAACATAGATAACACACAAATTTAACATGGTTCACCCAAAACCTAGGTTATATCCACCTACACCGTCGTCCAACCTTTCTTATTATCTAGTGATTATAGTACAAACCCTTATAGCTCAATACCACCGCAAGAACAACCTATCTCATTATACATTGTGTTATCATGATACCTAACCCTAAGCTATCTTATATGATATATTCTCACTAGGGTTACAATTTTTAATCAACATTTCACTTTTTTTCAAAAATTCTTTTTTTAAAACCTTGAAAGAATTGTATGTAGATTGATGACATATAAATTAATTTAAGAAAAATTATAAAATAAAAAACTTATGAAAGTTTTAGTGAACTTCACTATTTTACATTTAGGTACCACCTTTCATTAAAAAATAATGAAAAATAGTAAATAAAATCATAGCACTATAAAGTTTATGTTTCTAAAATCGGGACGATGAGAGATATAATGGGTTTCTATTTCATAAAAAAAATTGATTGGGAAGACCCTCTAAAAATTATGGCAAGGCATGAATTTTTTAGTTCAATGCCTTAGCCAAATCTTGAGAGGTCAAGCCATAAACTTGGTCTCACCAAGCCTATCATAAACCAAAATCCAAGGTAGGAGGAAAAAATGTTGCCCCATTTTCTAAGAAATGAGCACCCATTATTTGAAATTCAAAAAATGGGTACCCATTTTGAAAAACCCAAATTGGCACATACAATTCCCTCCAATTTTTTTAAATTTTTAGAAAAGGGTACCCATTTTTTGAAAATAAAAAATATATACCTAATTTAAAAAAAAATGGGAGCCCATTTTTTAAATTTTGGATCAGGAACCTGAGACTAAAATGGGTACACATTTTTTAAAAATGTGTACCCATTTCTAAAAGAGCACGATCTCAATCCACAGACTTCCGTAGAGTTGAGACCCAACTTCTTGCTTCTACCTAATAAGCCTATCTAAATAAGGGTGAGATAAAATAGGAGTGGAATTTTTTTATGAAGTATGTGCATTACTTCTCTAATTAGTCACCACAAACTAACATGCACTTTACCCCCACTCCAAGGCTGTGCACATGTACACTCTTGGAGGTGCGCACTAGTGGAAGTGTGCACTCCAATCCTCCCACACTTGCATAATGCCACAATGGAAAAGTGCACAATTGTACATATACACACCATGTGCATCTTGTCAAGGTGTGCATGTGTGCTAGTGGGCAGCTATGCACTTTGCTTGTGCACCTAGCACACCTTCCAAGGTGTGCTATTGTGCAAAACTACCATTTTTTTTTTTTTTGGGGGCGGGGGGGGGGGGGGGGGGGCGGGGGGGAAATCCACTATCTTATCTATTTTGACTAATGTTGACCCAATTTATGATAGTCTAAATCTTTTGGAGTCCTCTTTTGGGTCTTCCAACATGAGATAACTATTGTTTTCTTCTTTATGCAAATAAAAAAAGCATCCTTAACTTGTCAGGGTCATAACTTTTGACCTAGAGCTCAGAATTCAAAACTATTTACACCATTGGAATGAAGAACAAAAAATCTAATTTTAGTTCATAAAATAGGGAGTTTCAACTACCCAATTTTAAGGACTAATGAAAGTTTCAACTTGAAATTTTGAGCAAAAGACCTCTGAAAAATCTAGTTTAAAATGCCTAGAAAATCTTACTAAAAGAATATGAATTTTTTTCAAGCATCTTATCATTCTAGATAATCTAGATCACCTACACTTTGATAAGGAAGGATTAGGCATTGAAAGAGAATAAAAAATCAAGGAATGGACTTCACAGTGCACGAAGATGTGCATAACATGAAGGTGTGGCGCATAATGTACATGTGGACAAATTATCATAACATCTTCATTATTAGTAGCAATAGAGATCTCATCTAAGATGGTAACCTTCACCTTTAAAGGAGTCACATACAAGTTTTGATTCTTTAATTTTCACTAAAGATCAAAGATAAAAAGGTTGGACATGTGAACCATAATAGGTTCCTCATCTTATGCAACTATTAATGACAAGATTCAACACAGGTGCCCTGGGATTTTAGATAGAAGAAGTAGGAGTTGAAATCTATGAAAATGTTTGTCTATAAAGAGGGTATAAATTATAAATAAGGGAACAATAATTACACTAGAGTGCTCCCAGACCATGTCTGAGAAAAACCTAGAAATCATTTTCAAATTTGAGAACTTTGATTTTTTGGTGAATTGGGCACCTTGCACAAATTTCATGTAGGTGTGCAAGTTTGCAAGGTGTGTAGGTGGATAGGTGCACAAGGTGCACCACTCCAAAGGTATGCTAACTTTTGAAGAAGTCAGAGGTGTGTTGAAAATAGACTAAAGAAGCCAATCAAAGAGGGAGATTGTAAAGGAAGATTGTTGAGAACATACAAGTATGCATCAATCATTGTTTTGTCACTGATGTCAAACCTACTATTTTTTTGTGAGATAATTGCTTATAAGATTTAAGTACTATCACTTAGTTGACTAATGAAGAGGATTTGATCAAAAGATGTAACAATAGCACGTAGAGGAAAGGTTGAGTTATGATTATGTAATGAAGTACAAGGATTAGTTAAGACAGTGATGACATGATGCATTGATAATATACTTAAGGTTACAAAGGTTGGTTACACAAAGTTTTTCTACCAAGTTTGACTGAATGGATAGTATGTTCTGAGAAAAGTAAGTGCAAGCCAAGCAAAAAATTAGTTGGAGCCGAGTAAAAGTTTATTCTAGTGTATGTTGGGCAAAACAGTGGATGACAAGTAAAGTTTAGTTGATGCTGAGAACCAATAAACTTTAGTTGATGTCAAGTGATATTATAGAGGATGTTGAGAAATGTAGTATGTGTCAAGTATCAGAAGGTTGATAATGCCAAGCTGCTGCATTATTTAAAAGATCATAGATTTAATGAATGTGAGTTGACAAGTTTGTTTTCTTCAATTGTGTAAATTAGGTGGAAGATAAGGATAATGAGCTAGTGGCACATAATTCAAGGTAAACCATTTTTAGGAAAATTCAAAGAGGATTCTATGAGAAGTTTCTTGAAGAAATATTGAATGTAGGGTAGATACACTGTATCCTACCTAATTTGTCCTAACCCTAAATTAGACGACGAAAAATGAGTGGAAAAATATCTTAATTTCTTATTTATAGGAATGACTGGTCATGAAGAAAAATGAGTTATGTGTGAGAACCTAAGAAAGATAAGAAGTTAAGGGCTCTACTTCATCAAGTGACCTAGGAGGAGACTGCATTGGCATGCTAAGTAATAAGGCTTAGGGATATGAATGCTTGAAGGGTGAACAAGCTATCAGAGCTACAAATTATGAAGGCCAAGCAGAATGGAGGACTAAAAATGATCTATAATCTACAAATAAAGTTGTAAGTTGTATCAAATCAAGCCTTACTATTACTCTCTAACTATTGGATTAGTCTAGGGTAAATCTTTTGGATTACGGTTGACCTAAAAATCATTTGTAAATCCTTTAACTGGGTGACACTCCAAGTGAATGGTCTAACATTCTCTAACAAGGCTCACTCCTAATAGGGTGATTTAAATCCTTTAACAAGGTCACATTTAACAGTGTGAATCATAACCTTTAACAGGGTTGGCCTTTGATAGGGCATCACTTCAAAAGAGTGAAAAGAGTAGAATGTTATCGGTGGCTTTTCCCAAATTGGGTTTCCACATAAATTATTATGTCAAGTTTGATGATAAATCTATTATGTTTCATACTTTACATTTATGTAAGTTTATTTGATAGTAACCTACAAGTTGTAAGTGATTGCATAATCTTATGGATGCATGCATGAGTATAAAGGTTTTATGGGTTCATTAAACTGAGAATTTTTTTATTTATACATCTATACCTTTGATAACTGATTCACCCCCCCAATTATTCTAAAGTATTCCAATAAGGTTCCCTCTCAATTATTCTAAAGTATTCCAACAAGATTCACTGATAGTTAACTATTAGTTCCAAATTTAGAGCTTTCCATGCATCGAAAATGCATTCTAATGGTAGGTTAACTCCTAGAAACACCTAGAGAAGGTAAAGTTTCCATTTTAGAGCTTCTAGTGACTCCTAGATCTTCTTACAACCTTCTTCTTCTTATCTACTACTTATTTCTTTGTTTTAAGACATCTAAAGGCTAATTGATATAAACAAGGGTAGAGTCCTACTCAGCATCATTTAGAGAGTCAATATGTACATAATTAGATTTTTTTTATTAGTTTTGAGAATATTTTTGTATGAAGAGATCTCTTGCTCTCAAGAAAAATTAAGGAGATGATTTCTTATTAATTTTGGAATATAACATGCATTCTAGGCCATTACTTTTATGCAATAATATATGTTATTTGTGCTCTCATTCCAAGTGTAGTTATTCTTTCTTGAGTGTGTTATTTTTTTAGATTCTTGTTCATGATAATAATGGAGCTAATGGTTTTGTCGTGTTGATTTGATTGTGTGATATTTTAGTTCCGGTGTTTGCCATGTGTTGACAATTTTGCTGACATACAGAGTTGGATAAGAGATCACCCTATTGTTCCTACATAAATTCACATCTCACATGAGTGCACTTTCTATGGCCTTTCAATTTGATAAGAAGTGAAACATCTTTCAATTTACTAAGTTTCCATCGATGATTGCATCAGTGGATTTGAGGAAGCACTTCTCCTTTTTCATTGGTTTCCTACTCAATTTTTTCAATGATTTAACTTGCAAACATGTTGTTACCATAGTTTATGTCCATTAGGAATTTCTTTTTCATTAGCTTATCTTTGTTATTTTCTTTTCTAACCCTTGGTTAAATTAGGAATTCATATAGTTGCATTGTTAGATTATATTCATTTAGAAATAGAAAATACCCAAAATCTATCTCTTTTTGTGGTTAATTTTGAAACAACAAGCAAATTGATCATCTTATCCAAAATTGGTTTGAACTAGAAAATGCCTCTTTGTGACAAAAATATTTTTTTATCTTCAACTAAGCAAATTCACGTAGGTTGCAAGATTTCCCAAAACCTTGGAGTTGATCCCAGATCAAATTTTTAAGTGAGAAGTCTGAAAGGATTCATGTTGTTAATCATCATGCAAAATGAGAGTTCAATGGTAACCTAAGTCAAAGTTTGAAGGACCCAAATCATAGAAAATGGACCCAAGCATGATGCCAAAAATTATGGTAAGCCAAGTGAAACAAGCTCTAAATCTAAAGTACCTGTACTTGAAAGATAAGTCAAAAAGAACCATACACCTGAGAAAATCATTGGAGACAAGTCATAAGGTAAAATGATAAGGAACAAATTGAAAGGTACATATTTTCTTGCTAAATTTGAACCTAGAACTATTAAAGATGATTTGGATAATGATAGTTGGATTGAAACAATGAATGAAGAGATTGAGAAAATAGAAAGGAATAAGACTTGGACTCTCATTCCTAAACCCAAGGATAAGAATGTAATTTACATTAAATGGGTATTCAGAAATAAGTTGAATGCAGATGGAAAAGTTTCAAGAAACAAAGAAAGGATAGTTTGCAAAGGTTATTCTCAAGAGGAAGGTACTGATTATGGTGAATTTTTTTCTCCTATTGCAAGATTAGAAGGTGTTAAGACTCTATTTGCTTATGCTAAACATAAAGGATTCAAAGTGTATCAGATGCATGTGAAATCTGCATTCTTGAATGGAATTATAGAAGAAGAAGTCTACATTGAGTAACTTGAAGGTTTTGTAGATCCTAGAAAAAAGGATATGGTTTGCAAACTAGACAAAGCATTATATGGTCTCAAACAAGCTCCTAGATCTTCGTATGAAAGACTTCATAGTTATTTGATGGAGATTGATTTTCAAATGACTACTGATAACAATAGTCTATACATCAAAGAAGAACCAGAGAAGGAAATATTGTTGGCAAAAATATTCATAGATGATATAATGTTTACTAGTTTGGATGAATTATGTAAAAAAAATTATAAAGAAATTAATAATGAATTTTAGATGTCAATGTTTGGAGAGATCAAATTCTTTGTTGGTTTGCAAATTCAATAGAAGAGAAATAATATCTACATTACTCAATCAAAGTATATCAAGGTGACATTAAAATATTTTAGAAAGGAGAATTCAAGAACAGTTGGAACACCTATGTCTACTAGACATAATCTTTCCAAAAATGATGATTGAAAGGAGATAGATTAGACCACATATAGATCCATGATTGGAAAACTTCACTATGTAGTGCATACTAGGCCTAATATTGCTCTTGCAATTGGTATGGTGGCAATATTTTCAGCAAATCCTAAAGAAGATCATATGATGGAAATAAAGAGAATCATGAAGTATCTAAAGGGTACTAAAGATTATGGATTATGGTATAAGAAAGGAGGAAAATTCAATTTGAAAGCCTTTACTAATGTGGATTGGGTATGAAGTATTGATGAAAGGAAGAGCACTAGTGGTGGAGCATTCTTTCTTAATAAGAAACTAGAGTCTTGGATAAGTAAGAAGAATAATTTCATCTCCCAATCTATAGTAGAGGAAACATATGCTGTAATAGTAGTCAATTGTTCCAATATTATTTTTTTCAAGCAATTGTTGGTAGATATGAAGGTATAAATCAAGGATCTAGTAGTTATCTTCTATGATAACACTAGTGCAATTAATATATCAAAGAATCCTATGATGCATACCAAGGCCAAGCACATTGCAATAAAATATCATTTTCTAAGAGCATTGGTGCAAGACAAAGAGATGAGATTGAAATATGTAAATACTAAAGAACAAATTGCAGACATATTCACCAAGTCATTACCTAAGGATACATTTTTGTATCTAAGAGGTAAGCTAGGGGGTATTCCCCTATCTAAAGCTTACTAAAATAATATTTTGTTATGCATCAACTGAGTATTCTTGAAGATCAGTCAAGTTGATGTAGAAATGAAAGGGTAGATTGGATATGAATCTATATATTAGGTACATTGATATTCACTGAATATTGTCTTTGGCATGAGATGTCAAAGAGGGAAAGTTTGAGCATGTCATATATTAGAGAATCACTTTTTCAATAAGTTAGATATCAAAGAGGGAGAAATTTCTATTTTTTTGAATGTTTGAAGATGTCAAAGAGGGATAACTTATGCAAAAAAATTGTGAAGGGAGAGTTTGATGAAGAGTAAACTTAGAGAGTTTTCTGACAGAGGGAAAAACTCAAATCAAAGAATCATTCCAAAGGGAGAGATTGATGTAAGAGGTAGATAAAATTGATAGAGGGAGTTCTCATGGTTGAGAATTAGAATCAAACTAAGGATATTATCCTTACTTTTATTTTTCTCTAAATATTTCATTGTATTATGACATGTTGTGTTGCAATTAATGCCAAAGAGAGAGATAGTTGAAAATATTTTTTCAATTGTATATTGTCTTTGATGTTACACAAAATATCATATATTTACCAGTCAATGTCTACCAAACTCACTTAGGAAATGAAGACATTTTCATATGTCTTTCAAGCATTTTAGTGTTTGCCAAGTTCAGAAGACAGTGTCTACCAAGTTTACCCAGGCATCAAATAGAAGTTTGCATAAGTTTAGTGTTAACCAAGCTCACTCAGTTAACAAAGGAAAGTTGGTATGGAATTAGTGCTATCTGAGCTCAATCAGTTACCAAAGAAAGTTTATGTAGTTGTAGTGTTAACTGAGCTCACTTTTTTAACACAATAAAATCATTTAGAGTTAGTGTCTACTAAGTTGGGTCGGCTAACAAAGGATTTTCTTTTTTTGTCATATTTAGTTTTATGGATTGGTTTATTGGTTCTAGCCAAATAAAGACATGAATATTAATTGTTTTAAGTTGTATTCAAACTAACTTGATAATGTATATGATATAAGTATAAGGTCAAGTTGAGAATTGAATGTACGAGAATGTGTGGAAGATAAGAAGATTCTTAGAGGAGGCACATTGGAATGATAAGTAGAATATCCTTGTTGGGAGGCAATGATTAATCTGATAACAAAGGATCAAGTATTCAAGCCAAATTTGACATCTAAATTAGCAATGAGAGTTGCATCAACAATCAGGTCAAATCATTGTTACTCTCAAACCATTGTACCAGTGAGTCAAAATCTCTTAACAAAGTTAGCCTAACAACTATTTGCAAATCCTCTAACAAGGTGGCATTTCTAGATTGAAGTGTCTAAAGACCTCTAACAAGGCCACTAGTAATAGGGTGATTAAATCTTCTAATATGTTTCATGGCTAACAAGTGTGTTTTATAAACTTTAACAAGGTTGGCTCCTAACAGGGCTCACTTTAGAAGAGTGAAAAATAGTAACTAGTTGTAATAGGTAGTTTTTCTCAAATTGGGTTTCCACCTTAAATCTTGGTGTTACTTGTGTTCATGCTATCTATTTTATGTATATGAAACTAATTTAACTAAGGTTAATCACACTTTAATATCATAAGATTTGAATGTTTAGTATTTACTGAGTTATAGTTGATATTTTAGTTCTTGTTGAACGATAGTAAATTGTTAGTTTTAACCAAATGCCTTTGTGCTAACTGAATGACAATAGGAATTTAGTTTTAGTAGAGTTTTTCTTTTGATTTGTATTGAAATCTAAGGGATTTGAGATTTTTTTTGTGGTAACAGATTCATTCCTCTCCTCTTAGTTACTCATTTTATATTTCCAACACCCATAATATCCTCAATGTTTTCTATATGATTTTTTCATGCAATCTCTTTTTAAAGTTGCTCCTTATCCTTCTCCCTTTTTCCTTAAATTTTGATTATCAAACTTATAAATATCTACCTCTACCTTATCTAAAATTAACTTCACATTGTGTTCCAATTCTAGCATAGGTGTTTAATCATTGATAGCTTTCATTCCAAAATTTAAGTTTTCATGATTGGTTAACACCCTCACTTGCAGACCTCTCATGTCAATCACTTTCTATACTATTTCAACACCATGATCTTGCTTCTAAGCTAATAGTTATTCAAGTACATTTTCTTGTCAACCATTAATTTTGTTGAATAATTGTAAACTCTTAGAAAGTACATTGTTGTTTTCATGTATGTATGTATATATAATAATGAATAATAATATTGTGTTCATGTATGTAAAAATAATAACTAACATTATCATTGGATCATACAATAATGAAGTAATAAACCTAGTTAATCAACAATTAGATCAATTTAACTGATGTTTCCAATGTCAGCATACCTATTGCAACACTTCCCTAGGTACTATCTAGTAGCTCCCATAATATCCTCTATGTTGTATAGTTGTCGTTTCTAAAATGCAATCTCTTTCTATAGATACTCCTTCTCCTTCTCTTTCTAAATTTGTTCCTTCTCCTTCACTCCCATGCCTTAAATTTTTATTATAAAACTTCTCAATATATACCTCTACCTTATCAAAATCTACTCCACAGTGCATTCTAACTCTGGAATAGGTGTTTGATCATTGATAGATTTTATTTTAGCATTCAAGTTTTCAATATTGGTCAAAACCCTCACTTGTGGACCTCTCATGTCAAGAAACTTATGTATAGTTTCAACATTTTCTTTTAAAACATTAATTTTTTTGAGAAATTATAAACTCTTAGAAAGTGCGTTGTTGTTTTCATGTATGAATATTTATGTATGTATGTATATGTATATGTATGAGTATGTATGTATGTATGTATGTATGTATATATCTATATATACGGAGATATCTTGTGGATTGTGGATTATGGATTACAAAAAAATGAAAAAAATGAAAACACAACATTAATCATTCCCCATTTGTTTTGATTGATTGTGGAGAGCTACGTCTGAAAGAGAGTGGAGAGCTCTAAACATTGGTGGAGATCAATGGAGATCTAGGATTCTATTGTTTTTCCCTTGTGATCACTACATTTAATGTCCATGTTTTTCCCTTGTGATCTTCGTGCTCTACTTCATATATAATAGGTTTGGTCAAATTCGAGGATAACTGATTATGATGATTGTATGCATCTGTGCATGTATGCATGTATATCAGTTCACTATATGAATTTATTTACATACATACATACATACATACATACACACTTGTATAATAATTTTGATAAATAATAATAATCATTGATGTCTTTAATTCACACAAGCAATTATCTTTGCATTCAATCACAAATATTCATACCAAACTAAGTATGTAGAAATCTATACTTATAGGTTATATTATCTCGTGGTGATTGAGTAAAGATGATCCATTTATGTTACTTCAAACTTATTTTATTGAAAAAAATTTTACTTCATTAAAATAATGACTTGAACAAAGCCAATGATCATTGAATTTTTTTGTCATTCCCTTGTGATCTATGCATCTCATTGTCATGCCTTTGTGATCTTTGTATATGTATGTATGTAGGTAGGTATGTATGTATATATATGGGTGTGTGCATGTGCATAGATGTGTATATGTATTTATGTATGTATATAAATAGAGAGAACTTGGATCAATAGAAAAAAAAAACTTACTCAATGGGTAGCATGGCCACATATGCAATGGCAATGCCTATTGGTAAGTAGATTCCTCTTTTTCTCTCTCATTTTTCATGTGTTTATTTCACTTGAACTATTATTTCTTAGAGGGAATTTTGTAATATTTGATTGATTTTATGTAGGAGGTGATGATGAAATTCTTGGATGTAATCGTGTGATGAGTTACTTGTGAACAATGAAGTTGGACTTCCCCTGAGAGTAGCAGGAGGAGATGAGTACATTACAGGTACTTTAAAGATTGATCTCATGACATTCTAGGTAACTTACCATGCTTATACACATATGGATGTTTAGGTAATCAGCCTTACATTTAATAAAATGGAATATGTTATTTTAAACAAGCTTTTGCCACATTGATTATTGCCATAAGCTTTTAAACATAACTATATAAGGATTGAGTTAGAATGTATATCGGTTAACCTTACATTAACTGTAAACTACAACACAAAGGTTGCACTAGGGTATTACAGTATTGTAATTAGAGAAAATTTCCTAATTCACCTGAGTGGGTATATGATGAAGAGTTTTATTAGGTGAGTAAAGCTCACAAATGGTTATAGGAATACAACTACATCAAAACAATTAGAAACCAAAACTACATATTCATTAGAGTGAGTAGTTCAAGGGTTTTGATCTTATGGATATGAGTATGTAGGTAGCCTAGTAGGTGGATTATGCCTCCAATGTGAAGATTCCTTGGACATAGTTAGGTAGTACTTAACTATTTTAAGACATTATATGTTAACTCATGAGGCTCATTCCCTTGAAGAAGCCTCTCCCATAATGACATTACCTCTAAACCATGCAAAGGATGTATGTATGTATGTGCATGTATGCATATCTATATGTGTGTATATGTATGTATGTATGAAAAAGATAAAATTCACTTGTTTGCCTCATATACTTGGAATACAAAAATAGTCCTAGATTCCAAAAAATCGAACATCTCCTATTCGATATAATACCCTCATCTGGGTTATGCCTAACTAAATTATGCATATACATGAAAAACAAGATTAAGTAAATGGCTCTTGAATTTTAATTCAATGTCAATTTTACTAAAGGCTTTTTTATTTCACCAAGACTATTGTGTCTTTTTCAATATGAGTTTGGTTTTATGAAGACTTTTGTAAAAACATTATTGCACAAGTGAGAATTGTCATTGCTGCCTGCATTTTGATTTTTAGTAATATATTATAAGTGACAAATAGTTTGACATGAAACTTTGATAAATTCCCTATTTACATTTAGATACATTCTAATCCACCATGAACTAATAAGAAATTAACTTTGAATAATTTAAGAAATAGTAACACCAAAAAATGAGTGGCCCATACACTTTTCAAGAAGAAGTTCTCACTGCATGATGCATTTAAGGTAAAAATAAAGTTTCAAGTGAAGTACATTGTTGATAATAATCAAACAACCTTCTAATTATTTTCAAAATGGCAAGCCCAAAAATATTGTTTGGCCAATTTACAAATAGAAATCAATTTTGAAATATAGCAAAAAAAATCTTGCGATTACCAAATTCTAAAATATAACCCACCATACTAGATTATGAGTCAATAGAAAACTAAAATATAAAACCTTTTACTTCTTAATAACATGTCTACAGAATGATAAAATAAATTTGATACCATGTACATACTAAACTGTAAAAAATAATATCTCAAGGATCTTACAAGCTCATGCAAACATTATCTGACTATTATGTTTTTATAATTATTAACTTAACAATCATATTTATTACTATCTTTCTCATGCCTTTTACCTATCACCCTCAGCATCTCTACCCCAATTACTTCTTTCTTCCATTGTATCAACCCTTGTAGGCTTTGCATCATCTTGACTTTTTACAAAGGCATCATGCTTACCAATTCTACAATTAGAAAACTTCTTTTCCCGTTCTTGTGTTTTCCAATACATCATTTAATATCATTGTCTTCAATACCTCCATAAATCTCATTCCTCTGATCAAAACCTTTTGTAGACTTTCTATTATATTTCTCTTAATTCGTTCTAGTATGTCTATAGTTTTCTTTTTCACTACTGTGGTCATGATCATTTCTTCTCCTTTTCTCCTTTTTTCCCAGTACCCTCTCAAATGAGTCATTGTTTGAATCTCTTTCCTTAGGGACTTTAGTCAAAAATTTAATGCCTTTTTCACTGTAATTCATTGGTCTAGTTGTAGATTGCCTAGGTTGATTACAAATTCTTGTAGAAATATCATCACATTAGGTACAATAAAATGAACAATTATTTGTTCCCAACTAGTAGGACCAAATACATTTTTTCAAGGTGATAAAATTGCCTATGCAGATGCATTACTTGAATGTTAGGGATGAAGCTCATTCTCTAATTTATAATGAATGGTTTGATATAAAGGCTCTATATATTGGCCCAAGGATGGAAGCCAATGATGTAATTGTGCATGCATTGGCACACTCTTTTTACAAGGATCCCAAGTATATATTCTGCTATTAATTTGGGCATCACTATATGATCTAGAATGTTATGAAAACTCTTCCCATGTTTCCAAAAAATGTAGCATAGGTTTACGGTTAGCTATTTTCTCTACTGGAAGAATAATTTCAATGAAGAATTGATTGTAAAGAGTTGAAGAAGCAAGTTCCATTTCTATGTATATATGTATCTATGCATGCACACACACACACACACACACACACACACACACACACACACACACACACACACACACACACATAGACTAGGAAAAATGAGAATAGTTAATTTCATTATTAATGGGAATTATATTTTCCCTACATAAATACATTATACACACACACAAACATATATATATATATATATATATATATGATGCAGGAGCATCCAGAGGTATAAGGGCAATCCTGTGTAAACGGTTCGTCAATCGAAGCTACGGTTCAAAAGTTATGCCTCCGGAAAGTTTGGTTACCATTTCTAGATTCTTCTAGAATTGCACCAACTTCTAACACAGCTTTCGAAACCTTCTATTTGGTCGGTGGATGCCTACTAGCACTTTCTAGAATGTACTCCTAGTCCTTAATCCTCTGGGGTCTATTTAAGGAGATTTCTGGCATTGTAAAAGGCAGTTCGGAGTGGAGCTTGAGAGGAGGTGCTAAAAGGAGAAATATTCTCCAAATTTATGCTATTGTAAGCCCTTAGGGCATGTTTTGAAGTTTATTTTCTCTATACTATTTGTACCAGCTTATTTTCTTAGTTAATACAATTTCCCTTTTCTGTTGTTTCCATTCTATTCTTGGGTTGTGTCCCCAGCAAGTGGTATTAGAGCGAGTTTTCCTGAGTGTGTAGACAGAGCGCCGACTGTGAGGCAGTTTGCACTAGGACTGTGTGGTTGTGGATTCAAGTTAGAAGATGCCTCCATGAAGAGAGCATGGCGAAAGGGCTAGAGCTATTGATCCTGAGGAGGTTAGAGCCCTCCAAAGGCAAGTACAAGCATTGCAAGAGGAGCTTCGTAGAGGAGAAAATGTTGCCGCAGGTGACAACAGTGAGGATGACAATGAAGAGGAAGTAATGGGACCAGAAGAGGAAGTTGACGGGGAAGTTCTGAATCCTGGAGAGGAAAGGCTTTTTAGGGCCATTACTAAGTTTGGGAAAAGACCTATAATTGAAGTGGGTATATTTTCAGGAAATCTGAAACCAGATGAGTTGATCGATTGGATCAATGAACTGGAAGAATACTTTGAGTATGAGGATATAAGGGACCCAGATAGGGTTAAGTTTACAAAGGCCAAACTGAAAGGCCATGCCAAAATTTGGTGGTAAGAGGTTCAACTAGAAAGACTTAGAAGAGGAAAGGAGAAGATCACAAGATGGGATCGCATGGTGGATAAATTGAAGAAGCAGTTCATTCCTGTGGACTACGAGCTTGATCTGTTTAAGAAGATGCATGGGTTAAAGCAAGCAAGAAGATCAGTCCAAGAATATACAGAGGAGTTTTATCGACTCTTGATTAGAGCAGGGCATGCAAAAGCAAATAAGGAGAAGGTTGCTTGTTATATCAGTGGGTTGCGACCTAGCATCCAGGAGGAATTAAGTCTGGTAAGAATGACCAGCATTGAAGAAGCATACCAGTTTTCCCTACAAATTGAAGAGAAGCTGAGTAAAAGGTTTGAAGAAAGACAAAGAGGGCATGATCAAGGAGGAAGGGGAAGCGTTAGATCATCTGGAGGCCGCAATGAAACCCAAAAGGAAAATGACGATGTGGGTACTAGCAGAAACTAGAGGAATGAGGGTTTCAACCGCTCCCATGATCAAGACTTTGGAAATCAAAGAGGAAGAGGTAGAGGACGTGGACAAGGAAGAGGAGGCTTCTATGGTACCTATTTCCATTGCAATGAAGAAGGTCATCATGCCTTTGAATGCCCTCAATGACAAGGAAGGACAGATAGGAGAGCTGAGGGCCAAGCTAGGGTTGCTGTGGATGAGGATGCACAATCGTCACATTCAGAGGATGCAGAAAGAGGAGAGACCTTGGTAAATGAAAGAGTCCTACTAAGTGGTGAGAATGAACCAGGACAACGGAGGAGTTTGTTTTGTACCAGATGCAAGTGTGAGGATAAATGTTGTGATGTGATCATTGATGGTGGTAACACTGATAACTTGGTATCAGAAGAGATGGTCTCTAAGCTGAAGCTCAAGAGGGAGAAACATCCCTACCCCTATCGGATTTCTTGGGTTAAAGATGATCATAAGGTCTTGGTAAGTGAACAATGTTTAGTAAAATTCAAAATTCGAGTTACCATGATGAAGTTCTCTGTGACGTTATTTTGATGGATGTTTGCCATCTATTGTTGGGTAGACCATGGTAGTTTGATAGACATGCAGTGCATGATGGACATGCAAACACATACTCTCTAACAAAGGATGGAGTTCACCACAAATTGAAGCACATGAAAAAGGAAGGTGAAAAGGTATGTAGCAGTGCTAGGATTTGTCTTGTTGATGGAAGGAAGTTTTTAGATGGCATGAAACATCAACATATGTGCTATGCTTTGATTCCTAGGAAAGATAAAGAAGGTAGTAGTGAAATACCATTTGAAGTTTTAGATTTACTAGGGGAATTTGGAGATATTATCTCTGATAATGATCCAGATGGATTGCCACCAGTAAGGAAAATTAGTCATCAGATAGATCTGATTCCAGGAGCTAGTTTGCTTAACAAAGCTGCTCACAAGATGACTCCTACTGAAACAGAGGAGCTAAATAGACAGGTTCAAGAGCTGTTGAGGAAGGGCTTGATTCAAGAGAGCCTGAGTCCATGTGCAGTACCTGTAGTACTTGCACCAAAGAAGGATGGAGAGTGGAGGATGTGTACAAATTCTCAAGAAATAAATAGGATCACCATCAAGTACTAGTTTCCTTTGCCGAGGATGGATGATATTATGGACTTCTTGAGTGGAGCTCAGTACTTCACAAAGATAGATCTGAAGAGTTGCTATCATCAGATATGGATTCGAGAAGGAGATGAGTGGAAAACAGCCTTCAAGACCAAGGAGGGTCTTTATGAGTAGTTAGTCATGCCCTTTGGATTGACGAATGCCCCAAGCACCTCAATGCGGCTCATGAATGAGGTACTTAAGAAGTTCTTGGGAAAATTTGTTATTGTCTATTTGGATGATATTTTAATTTTCAGCAAGACTTTGGAAGAACATTTACTACATATTCGTAGTTTCCTTGAAAGGCTAAGGGAAGAGAAACTGTTAATTAATCTGAAGAAGTGTATCTTTGCAAAAAGGGAGTTAGTCTATTTGGGGTTTGTTATATCACCTAAAGGTCTTAAAATGGATCCAAAGAAGGTAAAAGCCATCTTGGAATGGCCTACTCCAAGGTCTTCTACTGAGGTAAGATCATTTCATGGTCTGGTTAGTTTTTATAGGAAGTTTATTAAGAATTTCAGTGGCATATGTACACCCCTAATTGATACAATAAGAGGGGATAGAAAAGAGTTCAAATGGACTGCAGCAG